>WTSP01019186.1:60829-158221 GCA_025331215.1 Actenoides lindsayi | reverse complement strand
ATGTCGATTTGCCCCCCCCCCCTGCCTCCCTTTATTACAGACACCATGTTGTTATTAATATATTTTTCTTTCTCAGCTGCCTCTTTGCCTTGGCCAAAGGGCGACAGGCTAAATCAGCTGTCTGGTACTCCAGCAGCCTTTCACTCAAACTATTAGATTCACTGCAAAATGTCTCAGTCTCCTGCCCTGGAGCTGAGTGGGTTTGTCACAGGCCTGAGGAAGTAATTTTAGCTGCCACCTTAAATTAAGAGTTGCAGCCCTGGCAGATGTAAGGTGTGAGCTGCATGACTTTCTCCACTGCCCAGAGTGTAGAGCCTGGGGGAACTAAGAGGACCTCTGAAAGGCTGATGTCTGCCTCCAGACTTCCCCTGGGCCTCCTCTTTCTCTCTTTTCACCCTTATCTCCCTTTTTCACCAGATACTACACCCTCACGCCACACAGATATGTGCTTTCCTTGACCCCAGCAGACCTTTGGCATGACAATGCTTTTGGAGGCAGGTTTTTTTTTCTCATTTTTTGTTTCTGAGACTGGGATGCTGACCTGAATTTTTAATTTTCAGCTTTGCTCTTCTCATTCCTTCTGTGAGGAGGACAAGCTCCCCAGTTATCCTTCACCAGTCCAGTCCTAAGCCAGCCCATGGCCACCAAGGTCCCTTGGGACACCCCAAGGCCATGCCTCACCTCCTTTTACTGAGCTCCATGGTGTTTCCCTGCGGCTGAAAGCCCTCCATGCAACACTGTCCATGCTTTGGTTTGACTTTTCTGTCAATACTCTTGGCCAGGCTGGTTCTGGGATTTGTCATGAGAAGGAGATGTTCTTCAAATGCAGCTTAATACTCTGCTTGGACCATTTGTGATTCATCTCAACCTGACATTTTGTGCACTTTGAGAAACCCACATGGCCCCGAGTAGAATTAGATAGCCCTTTAATGGTGGCATGGGCAGAAATGAAACGGGGTCAGGGTGAAAAATGTCAGAAGTCAAGTTAAGCAATAAAACCAGTTGCTTTGAACAGAAACAGGACTTGTCTATATCATAACACAAGGTTCATCCAGGTTAGGTGTGCTGGAGGACAGAGCACTGCACTCTCCCTCAGTTTATCAGCAGGGAAGATGTTATGCATTCCTCTGACCAGCCCTTGGACACAGACAGTGCTCCCAAGAGGAGAGACTCTTGGAACTATGTCAGATTTCAGCAAAATACAACGACCTTGCTTCCCAGATACTAATATTTCAGAAATGATAGTGTGTTTTTCAAGGCAGAAGGCAGCAGCCTGGAGTTCAGTTACATTGTTCGAGTGATTAAGGCGTTATTTAGGGAGCAGACAGAAGCAAAGAGCCTGAGAGAGGTCTTCTCCTCTCTGGGACTGTGCTGAAAAAAGAAAGAAAGGAAAAAAAAAAAAAAAAAAGGCAAATTTAGCTGGTGCAGATGCTGTGTATTTTCTCGCTATCTAAGGAACATTTGAGGTACATCAGGTGCACAGGGGGAATGACCCAAACGGTGACTTGTGCATGCTGAAGGCAAGAGCTCATGTTTAACTGCTTCACGGACACAGCTTATCAGAGAAACCAGGCCAACAACAAGCAAAACGACAATGAAAACAAAAATTCCCAAAGAAACTCAGTTGTGTCTGGTTTATTCTTATAGATGTGCGAGAAGCAGGATCCAAACTGGGTTTGTACCATAGACGCCAAATCTCCTTCCCTATCTCCTCCCCTTTGTACAACAGAAGTGGCTGAAAGGAGAAGGAAAATATGAGGGGCCTTTGATGGTAAAGACTCAGAGCTGCTCCACTTTCGGGTCACAGGGGAGAGCCTTGTGCAGTCCATCTGTGGGTGCCCTGAGTGATTGTGGTGGGTGCATGAAGGAGCTTGGTGGTTCACATCCACATCCAGCACCAGGGATGGGAAAAACATCTAAGGAGTGTCTACAGCAGATGTTCCCCCTGGGTACCAGATACAATAAACACTATACGTGCCAAACCTCAGTACGGTCAGTCTCTGATTCCTAAGTGGGAAGTAGGGACCCGTGGGTGGGTGTCCCCTGGGAGATTTTCTTCCTGGAAATCAGCATCCAGGTTTGAGATGTGCAGCCCTAGCATGTGTGTTTTGCATTTTTTCATCACATGGTTCCCTCTCCATCCTTCCACCCCCCTCTCTCCTCAGGGAATGGAGTACAGTACACGCGCTCGGCATACGCTGAAATGTATAAATAAACCAACATTTTGCTGGGTCAGCCCACTGTTGGCACCCTCCTTGTACTTTGTCACTGGAAGCCACAACTCCACTTAAAGTGACCATTTTGTCTTGGCAGGACTCGTTCGCTGATTCACTCGCTCCTCAGCTCGGCTGTTTGGTGCCAAAGCACAACGAGAGCTCCTCAATTGCCCTCGGCTTCCCCTCTGCAAAGAAGTGCCGAGCTGTGGGGACAGTCCACGACATAGAAAAGGAAAAGGGAAAAAAACACTGCTTGCCAGCATTCAAGAAAAAAAAAAAGGAGATGGATGCTGTCAGGCTCTATTCAACCACGGCCCATAGGAAGAACTGCAGGGGGTGTTTTTATCTCCCACCATTGGCTTCCACATGGGCTTTAAGATACCCCTACAGAGTAACAGAGACAAATATCTGTTGGCCCTGATGAAAAGAGGCATTCCATGGGACAGCCATGGCTGCTCACAACATTTGCCAGACTAGGGACATTCCTCTCTTTGTGTCCAGAAACTGAACAGACTGATCCCTCCTCCCGCATTCAGAAGTAGAATTGTTTTTTCTCATCCTAACTCTGCATCAGGTAGACGAGTTTTGTCTTTTTAAAGCGCTGCATTGTTTTTAAAGTGCAAAGTGGACTAGATGGTCTTCCGAGGTCCCTTCCCACCCCTAACGTTCTGTGAAAGTGTCTGCAAATGACAAAGAAAGAAGTCAGGGGTATATGGCTGACTTCCAGACCAGGGCAATGGGCTCCCCATCACTGGAAGGGTGTTGCTATGGGCACAGGCTCAGCATCCCTAAACGCAAGGTCTCCGTGTTTAAAGAGGAAGGTTGAAATTTGGGAAACAGACTGGCAAGTTCAGACGCACAGCCTCAAAGAAGTCTCATTCTTCGAGGACAGTGCTCTCAACAAAATTATTCTGATCCTAAACCGGACACTGCTCTGGAAAGCATCAGAAATCTTGCGTGAGATTTCAGAGCGACGTCCAAAACGTTTGTGTTTTGTAAACAGGAAGTCACATTGTCTGGAGAGGATATTTTCCCCCTTCAATAGCTGCATGCAGCTTTTTTTACATAACCCCTTTTTACAGTATTTCGGGACTGAAAAGTTCATTTCCCTCTCATAAGCACATAGGAGAAGGCAGCTGCCACCCAGACATCCTTTAAATGGGACCACATGTAAGCCACTTAGTCTCCAAAAATGAAAGCAAAACACAGTGCTGTCATCACTGCACGGCACCGTCAATCAGAGCTGCTCATAACGTGCTGCACCGTGTATATCTCATACCACGTTCGTTACGAGCTGAGGCTAATGCATAATAATAAAGCAGAATATTATGGGATAAACTCAGGATTAGTAAATGAGGGATAACTGGAAATTAAAAAGCCCAGATCCAGTCTCTTTTCTGGCTGTGAGGGTTGGGGAATACAAATTCCTCTCATGTTTAACCGAGGTGTTTCTCCCAGCTTCACCCTGATCCTGACTGTGTTGCGTGCAACCTCCTGAGAAGGAACTCAGGAGCATTTTTGTTCGTGTTACTCTACTGAACAACCACAATCGTATTATTTTACTTACGAGTTCTGCAAAATGAGCCAGGGACACTCCTCCACGGTGTGGATGGGAGATGCCAAGGTGGGTCACGTCCAGCTGCTTTCATCTTCCTGTTGCCCCCATCGTATGATCGAGAAAGGTCACAATGGGATGTGCTGTGAAGGCACGTGATGCCTGTCACACCGAGGACCAAGCAGACAGGGAGTGACCACAGACAGACCTGTGGCTTCAGGTTGCTTCTGGTATTGCTGGAAAAAAAAAAAACATTAGAAAAACTTTATTATATGTAGCAAAATAGTTGGTTTGGGTCAAATCCCAAGAGCTCAGAACTTCTCTAAGTTGTAAAGGCAAAGTAGTCTCTATAGCAGATGGAAAAAGAGTGTAGCATGAAGACTCGTCACTTGTTTAGAGGCATGAAAGACTGAGAAGATAAAAGGATGTGTCCTCCCCCCAGCAGAAAGAATGCAAAGCAGTAAAGTGTGGATGTGTAAAAGGGCTGGTGAAAGTAATAGCTGTTGATATTGCACCTTTCCCTTGCTCACTTAAACCTGTAAATCTCATAAGACTTCTGTCCTGGGTTTGGTTCAGGTTAATTATCACCAGCAGCTGCTGGCCCAAGGAGCTGGGAGGGGCCACAGTGGGAGAAACAACCAAACCAGCCAATGGGAGAGTTCATACCATACTGACATCATGCCCCTAAGGAAGGGGGCCTGGCCTGGGGTGGGGGCACCTATTTTCAACTTGTTTCAGTGTGTAGCTTCAGTGCAACTGGAGCAGGGAAAGTGGTGTCTTGGGCACAGGTAGACCCTCCTGGTGCCTGTCCCTCGTTTTGTCTAGCATTTCATCAGTACTAACATCAGTACTGCTGTTTTCTTCTCTCTTTGTGTTGTTTTATTAAACTGTTCTTCTCTCAACCCACAGGGTCTCACCTGGGTTTTTTTTCCCCTCTTCTTCCCAATTCTCATGAAGAAATGATGTTAGGTTAAGAGCGGCCAAGGCTCTCTGATGGGGGCTGGTGGGTGGGTTGGTTTCATCATGGGAAGGCATTTCCACTCCTTTCAATATGTCCGGGATGTTCCAGTAGACGAAGTCTTAAACAAACCAGCTGGCACGGGCTTAAAATTTTGTTGTTATTCATAAGCATCCAAGGATAAAACAAGGACTGTATAAGCTGAGTAAATAAACAGACTCGCTGGTTTCTGGTAAGGGCATCTGTGTCCTTTTATTCACACTTTTTACCATATACTCTGGGGTCATTTGCCAGACTGGGAACAAATAGCATCTGGTTCTCTAACTCAGGCTTGATCTCCTCTCCTGGCTTCTGGCGTGCAAAAACCAGAAATGAGAGGAAAATCTAGCCATAAAATGCCTTAAATATATCTGAAACCTTTGAGCCTGATTCTGACTGTCTTTATTCCCTTTTTCTGCCACCACAACAGGGCAGAGCATCCGACACTCTTGGTTTTATTTACATTCAACAAGAACATACTGAGATACTGGTTATAAATCTGCTAAAGCTCAGCAGAACTAATTGAAGTCAATCAACTGCTTTTAAACATGTAGTACGTCTATTATTAAACACCAAGTACATTTCAGTGGGAGAATTTAACGGGACTGATTTTAGAGAAGGAAAAATGCCATTTGCGGGAAGAAGAAAACCACCCATTTTAAAAGTCAATTTGTTCAACAGTGACACAGAATTGACACCAATTTGCCACTTCACTTTGTTCAAGTTCCTCTGTGTCAATGCCGCTGAGAAAGGCAAGTCTAACGAGCTGCCTTCACGGAGACTGGTGGACTCTATTCTTTCAGCAAACACATTTTATTATTTCATGATGGTGCTTCAAATGCAGGAACAATTTGGCTCTTGCTGCAGCCATGCACCCCCCACCCCCTGCCTCTGGTGGAAGACCAGAATTGTGGAAATGAATTATTTCACTCACTAAACTCAATCCTGCAAATATTTAAAAAAAATGAAAAAAACCAAACAAGCAAACTAAGAGAAGGCTGTAAACTGATATACCAGGTCATCAGGTCACGGTAAAGTGGTTTGGATTTGGGACTGAGGTGCAGGTGCCTGAAGACCAACCACAGTTGGGGTTTGACCATCTTTCCCTTGCTGCCACAAGCACGCTGGTTGCCACTTGAAGCTGGTGGGATTCCTCAAAATCCATAACTGGAAGAAGGGGAGATGGGTGAACGCTCCCACTCGGTAGTGCTGGATTGCACTGGGGAATTTACAGCGGTTCTTGGGCTGGAGAGAGAAACTGTGGGCACACCAATCACCCACATCAAAGCAGAAGTGGCAAAGTTTGGACCCAGGCTGGTTTTCTGCGGAGTATGGGAGGCACTTCACTGGAAAATGTGGCACGCTTCTGGGTCCCTGCAAAACCTTTCCCATGGTATTAATTTTGGAAACACCTTATTACGCTTTCATTATATGATACCTCTCTGAAAAGGCCCTTAATTCATTTTTCATGCTCAGGGCTATGCATGGCATGTGCAGGAAGCTCTTGGTGGCATTTCAGGTGCAATTTTTTGGGCCTCCTACAGCTTCTGGCAAGGGAAGAAAAGGAGCAAAACCAGCGACAGAGAAACTTCAAGTCCCTTGCATGTTGAAGTGCAGGAGAAGGTGGATATTTGTGGTCCAATCCTGCTGTTATTGAAATAAACGGTAGGTTTGCCCTTGATGTCTGTGGGACTCAGCTTAGGCTCAGACTGTGGGGCAGGCATGGAATTAGAGCAGTGCCTAACTGCATTAATTAGGGGGTGGTTAGGGGAAAAGCGAATCCCCAGCGGTGCAGGAGATTATTTAGTGGTGGAGCAATGCGGGTTCATGCCTCCTGTTACTCAACTGCTCTCATTCCATGTTCGGTCCTAGACTGTGCTCCTGTCCTCCCCAAACTGCTTTTCTCCTTTGTAAAAAGAGAGCACCCAAAGACACGTCTGAGAAGTGCATTGTGGCTGGCTTAATACAGCAGCATGAGTGGGGGATTTTCAAGCATGGTGACAGGGAAAAAAAGACTCGTGCACTCCACAGATGTACCTTGGAAGATAAAACATGGGGCATGTATTGGAATTTAGGGACTGTCATATTGCCATATGACATTTACTGGGCTTTTAGGGTTTCTTTGCTAACAGCTTTTCACAGCAAGATAGATCATCTGCTACCTATCACACATAGCTTACTGCACAATAATATACCACAGGGAGGGTTTTTTTTTTTCCCATGATCTTGGCTCTTTGCCTTGCTTTTTGCTCCTACCTGATATAATTGCAGGTATAATCTCTATTCTTATGCATGCTTCCATGCATAGATCAGTTTTTCACGCCACCCTAAAAGCATCTCACCTTGATGGATCCCAAAACACAGCTTCACTCTTAGCATTTGCATTTACCTTTGCTGCCTGCTCTGCCATGCAGGGAAGCCCAGGCAGGGCAGAAGGAGCTGAGGATCCAGTGCTTGTGCACTCGAGTGGCTTGGCAGGGATTTCTCTCTCACGTACACGTCTCCAGGACTCAGAGTTTCCTTTCTTTCAGCTGTGACATGCCCCAGCAGTATTTATGGAGTCTAAAGCACAGGGAGCATCCAGGAGAAACCCCAGCCCAGAAGGCTGTGCCAGCTGTGAAGGCAGTAGGTTTCACTGAGCTGCACATCAATTAGCTGCTGAGATGAATGTCCTTTTAGATATGCACATGGAATTAATTAATTCAGTGAGGACATTTTTCTTGTTTCCTGGAGAAAAAAAAAAAAGATTGCTTTTAGCTCTAGGATATATTGTTATTGCACAAAGGGAGAAACAAACAGAATCACGAGGCTGAAGTTTTTTGGGTGGTAAAGACTGAACCTTTCACAGCAGATTAGTTTTACTGCTGGGTGGTGGGAAATATGAGATTTATCCCAGTCCAGCCAGGAGTTCAGTCAGATTTGCAAAACAGGCAAACCTGGGTTATGGCTGTACATCAAAATCCTGGTAAGTGCTTGTTAAGCTTCGGCTGGTTCTCATGCATAGCCAGGAAAGCAGGACAGTTTTGGCTGGGATCTGCTCTGGTTTGGGTTAATAACACCCATGGCAGATGCTGTGGATGCAGAGGACAGAGCTCTGCGAAGCTCAGCTGGACCCCACGAGCTCCCACAACAGCTCTTGTTGTGGAAGAGTTTCTTCCTTTTGAATGTAATCTTGTGTAACGTGCATTTACTCCTCTGTGTAGCAGGGATTCACAAGAGCAGTATTGTATCATTTACTTTTTTCCTTACCTTTTCTCTTACAAGATGCTGCTTTAGTGTTGCTTGTGCCTGGTGGATGGAGTGCAAGGCTGAAATGCCCGTTGTGTGCTGGCACTTCATGGGACCCTTTTCAGAAATACATCTGATTTTATTATACAAGCCACTTCAGAAGTGGCTGCCCTTGCTGTGAGGCTCTTCTCAACCTTAGTGCCATCATGGTTGAAGGACAGCTAAAGAAAATTAATTCAGAGCCCCAAATCTTTTTGACATCTTCTTTGGCAGTGAGGTGTTTGATCAGGGTTTGGAAATTCTCAGGGGTTTGGGTGGTTTTTGCTGTGTTAGCCAAAGGCTATTGTCCTTCTGTACACATGGGGCCTGTTTGTTCCAGCACTGGGAAGTCCTCCCTCATCCTGATGCTCACCAAGGGAGTATGGGGCTCTGTCGAAACAGCCCGAAGTCCTCAGAGTTAGCCCAGGCTTGAAATAAGGCACATTTTCCTATCATCAGGAAGCACAGCACTGCAATTATTTTTAAAGATTTAATTCTCCAAACACTTACTCCCTGGTTGTGTTTCTAATCTCATAGCTAGCTCGCTTTTCTTTCACTTGCAAACCCTCCTGCTTTCATTCTGTGCTCTAAATTCATCCCAACCACCCCTGCAAGATAGCTTCAAAGGACAGGGTTGTGTAGAGGTACCCATGCAGTGTTCAGCTCAGTTCATGAAGTTTAGCAGTTAATCTGAGCTAAAACACCATTTTCTTGTACCTAAACTGCCTCTGTACTTGAGGTAGCTCCAAAAGCAGCAGATAAAACCTTTAGGTCTGGCCAGCTTCATTTTGCTAAGTTGTTTAAATTAAAACTGAAAATGTCTGCAGAGGCACTTCTGTTCATTTTAGGGTTTATCCTGGTTTTACACTACACCAATATTAAGCTGAGCTCAACACTGTACTTAAATAACAACAAAAAAACCAGATTTGGGTAAAATAAAAAAACAGGCTGGAGTTGTCTCCCAAATAAAGTGTCCAAATCTTTACAGAGTGTGTAAAAGTTGGGAAAGAAAGTGGAAATAATGAACTTCTATAAATAAAACCATTTCTTCCAGTGTTTCCATCAGAGGAAGCCAAAGCCTGGAGGTGCTGGATAAGTTTTGAGAAAATCTGCCCTTGTCACTGGTATGTTGACTTTCAGCACTGGAGGTCGTTTGGAAAGCCAGAAGGTGTTTGTTTGGGTTTTGCCTTTGTTGGTTTATTAAAAAACAACAATAACAATAGAACAAAATAAATTTCCCTTGTACCTAGAATAACTTCAAACAGCAAAGCTGAGGTGATGACAAGGCAAGAGGTGTTGTAAGCCCTTTTGTGGACAAAATTAGAGCCCCAAATGAGCTGGACAAAGT
Organism: Actenoides lindsayi; assembly: GCA_025331215.1. Lineage (NCBI taxonomy): Eukaryota > Metazoa > Chordata > Aves > Coraciiformes > Alcedinidae > Actenoides > Actenoides lindsayi. The sequence continues at coordinate 148,838 of WTSP01019186.1, read as the reverse complement.
GAGGCTCCCTCTGAAATAAAAAGGATGCCATTTAATGTGGAAAAAGGCAAACCCTGGCACTTCTCTAGGACAGGTGGGGAGAGGGGGTGAGGAACTGGGAGCCTGCTGAAGAGAAGGGTAGAAGTGAGCCACAGACCGGGATGACTGTCCCAGAAATGCCACACAGACAACGTGCCAGACAACATGTATGAAATGCAGAAAGCACTCTGGAGTGTGTAAACCAGAGTGTCACGTGCCACATACGTGTCTATCCATCACCTGCAGACGCGTGTCCCTTCGGCTCTGCTCGGGGCTGGCAAAGCCTCAGCTGCGGGGAACGGTCCAGCTTTTGTGATCCAGACTTCAAGGAGGATCTGGAAAGAGTTCAGCAAAGAGTGATGAGAGGTCCAGAAAATGTGGTTTCTGCAGGAAGATGGCAAGAATCAAGCTCGTGCTGTCTTGAGCAGGGAGGATGGAGGGGGAAGACATGATATTATAACTCAAATATTTAAACACAGAGGAAACGAATAAACTGGGTTTTGTGTCCAGTAAGGAACGAGGAAAGAAATCACAGGCTTAATCTGGAGCAAAAGAGATTTAGGTTATAGGTAGGGATGCTCTGGAGTGGATTTTCAGAGCAGGCTCTGGGTTTGCCACTGCTGCTGGGTGTGAAGGTGGCTGCACAGGGCACCTCCACCTCAGAGAGATGGTTTGGAGAGCCTTTGGCACCCTCTGATGCCACGTGACCTTACGAGCTCCCTTCCAACCCCATTTTATGTGGTTTTGAAATAACGGCAAAATTACACCCTGACAACATAAGAGCTGGGATTATTTGTTTTAGGATTAATATAATTAGGCTAAGTATGAATCAGATGTTGTAGCTCTTTGCAATTAAAAGCACCCAGGAGAGACGCGAGGCTGTGTCTGTGTCAGTGAAAGAGCCAGGGGAGTGCAGAAAGCAAGCGCTGACAGACACCTTCCTTTCACCCAGATCCAGACGTGGCCGGTAGGACTACACAAAGGATTAGGCATCACACCTTTTAAGCTTGTTGGATAGTGCCAGGCTGAGTTTTGCTCATACAGCCACAGCACTTTTGCAGTCATGCATTCAGGGTCTTAATTAGCACCAATAAATGTTAACACTTGCTGGATTTACTGGGAAGATTTGAACGCCAGCGTAATTCAATGCTGACATATCAACACATGAACTCTGAGATCCAATCCCTTTTGGAGCTGTCTATTTTAAGATCACAAGGGACTGCTCTTTACTATCTGCATCCCCTGCAGCACTGTGTCAAGCCCACGTGCAGCAGCATAACGATGCTCTGGGACTGACACCCAACCTTGGCTGGAAAGCTTCAAGTGATAAAGAGTCAACAGCATCCCTTGGGAGTGCCCCGGTGGATAATTACACTCTATGGCTCAAAACATGTCTGTTTTCTGGCTGGAAGTGTTTTAGCTCTGGCTGCAGGATATACCTGGGTTTCTCTTTAGCTGATAGATGACTATATCTGCGAGCAGCTCAGGAAGAAGCTGCTTACTCCCCGTGGGTGCGCGCAGCATGCAGCGATCAAGCCAGGAAATTTCAGATGGGCAGATCTGTCACAGAGATTATTCCAGCCTGTTTATTACAGACAAACCATGGAGGCTTTTCAGGTTTTCCTCAGTTTTCCCCCTGGTAGCAAGCTGTTTGCTCATACACCTTGACACTGGCTAAGAGTTTAGCAGAGGGAAACTCCATCCCGGTAAGTGCAGTGGTCCTGGCATGAGCAAGGATATAACCTTTGGTTCTGACTGCTGCTGAGGGTTTTATTGTACTTTTGTGACCATTTGAATGCAACGTGAACTGGTAGTGCACTCCCAAGTGTGGGGAGAGCTGCTGGTGTGCTTCAAACACGCGGTGTAGTGGCATTGGTGGGACCTGAATGGAAAACTGGTTAAGCCCCAGAAATGTGCCTGTTGTTCTGCCCCTGTTTTGAAGTTGGCATTGCCCTTCAAAAAAAAAAATAGTAAAAAAGGCCAGGCTTTGCTCCTGACAACAAACTCCTCTGAAAGTCCTGGCTGAAGACAAGGACATGAGATCTCAATGTCCAGGCTGCTCTTTGCAGACCAATTTAGCATCATGCCTGCTTGACCCCTGGTTGCAGTGGTATCATCTGCGGTCTATTATCGGGGATTTCATACCAGTTGGGCAACAGGAGCTCCTCTGAAATCTACCCCAACTTGGGAGCTGATGAGCTACTTAGCTACTGCTTGTATTTTTCTTATAAGAGTAATAACACCATGTTCTGTTGCCATTAAGGTCTGACACTATAAGCATTAATTTCCTAACAGAGCTAAAGCACGGGCTAGGAAGGCCTTTTATTTTTAATGAACTGAAGACTGCTGTGATCTCATTCATCCACCCATGAAATCCACTGACTGACAAGGTCCCATTTCTGGGCAGCGGGGTTAAATGTGCTTCAGACAAAAGCCAGATTTTCCCTTTTTTCTGCATGCCATGGACAGGATCAAAGGAGCAGGGAAATGGACATTAAAGCACTTGTAATCAGGGACACAGACTCCAACCCAGCATGGGCCAGCCCCCTTGCAGGCTTATGGGAATGCTACTGTGCATTATTGCATGGGAAGCCTGTGAGCTTTGGGGAAGCAAGTAAATAAGGTGAGGGGGGGGCAAGTGCTGGAAGGACCAGGCTCATCTGTCATCACCAGGAGCTTCTTCTTGGAGACCCCGTGGAAGCGAATATCCCTCGCACCTTTGGTGCTTCCTCTCTCAGTTTAGGACTTTCTTAAACAGGCTGTAATATCTCTGGGACTCACCAGATGGTGCTAGTATGGAGAACCCTGGGAACGGAGTATGGCTGCATGGATGGACAAGACCATCTTGGGGGGAAAAAAAGGAAAAAAAGGGAAAGGACCGATCTGATTACATTTCTCTTTAGCAACAGTGATAAACTCCAGGAAAGCTTTTCTCACTACTCACATTTCTCTGCAACTTCATCAATGCTGTAGCTGCAGTGGCACAGCTGGGAATCCGGATAATGTGTGCAATAGAGAACCAGATGGGTGGCAAGGCCATTCTCCTTGGCTTGTTATGCAAACTGGACCTGGTTTGGAGACGAGGATGAAGGTGACCTTCAGAGAAGCTGGTGAGTCATTGCCCCTCTTTGGCCTTTGGTCATTTTTCCTTTAGTCTTGCATTTTAAAATACCTTATTCAAGCAGCCCTCTGAAACAGTCTTGAAAGGAATGGGGAAGAAAGACTGATGATGTCTCCCAAAAGAGAGCAAACTGGGAATAGTTTGTTTTCCAAGCACATATGAGTTCATTTTCTTTTCTAAATTTGCATTTATTTTTAACCGGATTAACATCCAGCTAATGTGGATGTCAAGCAGTTGGAATGCAATTTTGGGAATTACGGAGGAATTTAGCACTGCTGATATAAACCAAATGTGATGGAGCTGGAAAGCATATGATATTTATCTGCACGGGCTTGGTGTCATCAGTGTGCTCTGTCTTTCTCTTAGGTTAACTCTTAGGCAATCCAAATGGAAAGAAATACTTCTACTATAACTCCCATATGGCTAATGTGATGCAGTGTATTACTTGGCTTGGGGTTTAGAAGAAATAATAGGGAGTTTATTACTCAGACCTTCCTTCTCTTAGGAATGGCCAATGACACTACATACATGAAGTGTTGTTTTACTTGGTATACCATTTTGTTTTATTGTCGGTGTTTGAATGACAGAGGTTATTGTAGTGCATAATGTAGTGCATAAGCACAGCCCTGCTAACAGAAGCATGCTGGTTAGCCTTACTCTGCATCTATTTGAAACATGGTCAGTGAAGTTATTATGGCATGTGCTTAGACTTTACAGTGATAAGGCAGGAAAGGACTTAAACATCCTTAAGTCTGTACCAAGAAAGGAAAGCATTTAAATACCTGCTTCATACCTCGCTTTCCGGGTGTTTTGCTGAACCCAGGCCACAAAGAGGAACCTTTAAATGGATGAGGTCCCATGGCCTTCTCAGTGCTGAAATCCTGCCTCCGCAGAACACAGACAGGGAAGCATCAAAGCAGAGAGGACGGGTTGTTCCTTAATCAAAATATTGTGAAACTGTGGTTCTGTCAATGGTTTGCTGTTCGGGTTTTGTAGATACGTAGGATGACTGGGAACCTTCAAAGAAAGATGTCAACCAAATGTTTTTCAGAATCACGTGCAAGGCAGAAGGAAATGTGCTTCCTAAAGGTCCTACTGGCAGATGAATATCTTTGTGCAATCATTAAAGTTGTAAATTCAGCCCTCCCCACTCCACACACACATGAAAGATGATGGTATTTGCATGCCAGCCAAAACCAGATTTGGGAATCAGACATTTCCCTTCGAAGGAGCAGCACGCTGATCTTGCAGCAGATATGCTGGGGAAGAGCACAGCATGGATCCACTCATGTTGGGCAGCTCCTTATCCTCTGCCATCGTCCATCTATATCCGAGATGGGGGAAAATTCATTTGGCAATGGCAAGGCTGAGAGAGGCTTTTCATATCTCTATTCCCACACACTTGTGTTCACCCAGCTGTGTTTTCTCATCCATAAAAATGCCTAATTTTACATGTGGGGAACCTCCTTTACCAGAGGACAGCAACATGAGCGATGACTCTGGGCACCTCCAGCGATAAGTTAGGATGATAAAACAGTAACGGTGGTCTGTGGACTCAAGAAACCCATCACAAGCAGGGTCTGTAGTAACAGTACCAGGTTGCTTTGTCTAACAAAGTAAGAACTTTGATGAATATAGATTTGAGTATGACTGCTGGTTTCTCAATTCACGTGAAATTTAAGTTCTACTTGATGGTCCTCAGGAATGCAGAGGTTGATCTATGGATGGTGGCACTGGGAAAATGGCTTAAATTCATCAGCTTCCTTCTGATAACTCCTTCCCTCCTTGAATTTGCAGGAAGCTTGAGTCATTATGGTATTACAATCCCTTACCATAAGGTTAAACTCAAGGTTACTATTATTTCATTATTTATGTCTAACAGTCTCCTTGGAATTGCAGACCCTCGGAGAGATATTGCTTCTGCAACAGTGATCAGCTGAGCTGACGTGGTGGCACTGTCCATGCCATAAGATCCATAAGATCTGACATAGACTATTTAATCTTCTCATGCAATTAACAGGGCCATTCCCTATTAAGGCCCATGAATGGCTGGAGGGCATTAAAGAGGCTCTTATCACTGACTAATTCCATAATTTTTGGAAACAGAAACCCCATGTGTTTTTTCAATAAGCACTTCTCCTTCTGACAGCACTACATCTTTCACAAACACAGCGAGACTAACCTCTGGACTTTGCCTGCAGCAGTGAAGTATGAAATTTTGGATTCCATGGGTCACTGTTTTTGCTGCAGCCAGATGTGGATAAAAGGCAAAGGGTGTTTTATTGTTGTTTTTTCAAGAAACAGAGGAAGGTTTGTACTAAGGTACACCCTCTATCCTAAAAACAAGTGGCTAACATGTGGCTTGAATATCACCAATTGCCATTTCAAAAGATGAAACTTTAAAAAAAAAATATTTTGAATTTAAATATTCTGTCTGCAGCTAATAAAGTACGTTGTGACTTGAAATTGGATTTGGGAAAACATAGAGGAGGGCCACAACCTTGATGCTGAGCTATGCATTAGCAATGTGGCTGGTGGTGGTTTTGTTGGTATCACAGTTACCAATGAGTTGTGGTGGATGTGAAGGGAAACACTCAATGGCTGAGGAAAACAGGGTAGTGAGACCTCCTTTTTGTTCTGAACAGATCGGGTTATTCCTTGGAAATAAATTAACAGATGAATTCAATCCCTGTTTACAGTGATGGATGAGTCTATGAAAGCATTCATTATTGGTATGCATTTTACGCAAACTCTTATGGCAACTGAGGCGTGTTAAAAAACTGCTTAGCTTAATTCCTCTGAAGTCCTAGTGTGCCACTGATGATTTAAACCCTCTGTTTCTTGCTTGGGGAACTGCATATTGAGTAAGCGGGAATGAATATCTCACTTCTGGAATTTTATGAGGAAAGTCATCTTCATGGTAAACTTCAGCGGACCTCATCCCTTACAAACACTGCCAGAGAATAGCTGAAGCTATGAAACCCATAAAAAACAAATTGAGAACTCAACTGTTTAATTCTTGGGAAAACAAAAAATTGGTTTGTTTTGTTTTGTTTGCTTTTGCATTGCTTAATCCAACCCTCCCTACTGCACACACACTGGACAGTATTTAGGTTCCCAGCCACTGTCTGTGCAGCCCAGCACTGTGACATGATTTGGGCTTCCAGCAGTTTCCCCACTGTCTCCTTGACTGTTCTGTTACAAAACTAATGAGAAAAACGGTGACCATAATGAAACACGCAACAGAAATTATCTGGTCATCCTAGAGCCTTGATTGCTCCTCCTTTTTAGCCTGGTGCTTAACAGCACACTTGCCAGATGCACTAGTAGCCAGGTTGCCACAACTCACAGAGCTACTGCTTCATCAGGGACCACTACACTTTAAGGACAATGGACTCTAAATGTCAGTTTAGAGTGCTGTGAGTCACCGATAGTCATGGGATTTTCATTGTGGCAAGGGAAAATTCTGTAAAAAGTTCGATCTTTCTTTGCCTTGCTGTTGCTGCTTGAGTTCCCTTTGTCCATAAGATCAGAGGACTGGAGCACCTCTACTATGAAGAAAGGCTGAGAGAGTTGGGGTTGTTCAGCCCGGAGAAGAGAAGTCTCTGGGGAGACCTTATTGCAGCATTTCAGTGCTTTAAGGGGCCTGTCAGAAAGATCGGGACAATCTTTTGAGCAGGGCCTGTTGCAACAGGACAAGGGGTGATGGTTTTAAACTGAAAAGAAGGGAAATTCAGACTTGATATAAGGAAGGAATTTTTTACAATGAGGGTAGTGAGACACTGGCACAGGTTGCCCAGAGAGGTGGTTGCTGCCCCATTCCTGGAACCATTCCAGGTGAGGCTGGTTGGGGCTCTGAGCACCCTGCTCTAGTTGCAGATGGCCCTGCTCCCTGCAGGGGGGTTGCACTAGATGGCATTTAAAGGTCCCTTCCAACCCCAACCATTCTATGGTCACTGGCACTGTGAAAACACACATCAGAAAACTGCATGCTGGTTCTCAGCCACCAACAGCCAGATGTCTGGAGGTGCAGGGCAATCCCCCACAACTTCATCTAAAATTCCTTAACCACTTACAGATCAGTACTACACTAATTTTATAATGCAGCCAACTGCTGCATGGGAAAAAAATGTCTTGGAAAAGGGAAAGAAAAATGTTCAACTGTCCATTCATATGTGTTGAGAGCACCCATGTCTCTCCAAAGTATCTGGATTCCTTTGCCTGTGCCTTTACAAGACTTCCCACCACTGTGTCCTGCACGCAGAGCCTCAGTGCTTCAGGAGCCACTGATTTAGCAAGAAATACCTGGCTAGGAAAGGATGGATCATTTTTTACCCCCACCTTGAATGAAAATAGCTGGTGAAGGGGCAGATGAGCATCAAAGTAGAGTATGGCCAAGCATGGGCTATTGCAGATGGGAGCACAGGAGAGGAGAGGAGGAAAAAGGATTAGGAGAGAGGAGCAACAGGGGAAGAAGATCTTCCCCTTTCAATGGCAGTGGAAGAGGGAACCACCACAGTCATCTGTGGGGATACAGCTGGGCTAGAGTGTGTCTCTGCTGCCCGTTTGCAAGCGGCAGGTAAAAGAGTGTCACCTTTCCCCTCCCTCCTCCTGAACTGGGGAGTCAGAACTGACCTTTCAGACTTCCCACCGTGTGTGCTGCACAGACTGGTCCTGCTCCAAGCAAAGCCTTCAGAGCAGGAACCGTACCACGAGGGATCATGGAAACTCAAGACCCACCCCCAGTAGTTTAATGATCTCAATAATTGAAGCACTTTGAACAGCAGATATTTTCATCCCTTTCTAATTTGCAGTTGAGACCTAGGGCAATTTTTGTTCCTGAAACTTTGGAGTTACTTCAACATTTTAAGCCACAGAACAACTACTCATGTTCTCGCTCCAGTCATTTGAAGTCTCCGTGTGAAACAGCTGGTCTCTGATGTGTGAGATACCTGCTTCCCACTATTTGGCTTCCAACAGCAAGGAGATGACTTACGGCCATGAACTATCCCTTAATTTAACACATCAAAACCAAGCGAAAACAAACAAAGCAGAGTGAAGAACACATGTAGATCATGAACTCACATTCTGCACCTTGCACTTTTGCCCAGAGCACATGTTTTTGCAGCTTATCTCCCTAGGTATCTGTGATGGTGCCTTCTCGCGTGTTTGTTTTCTTTGTGTGGGGATACTTGGCAAGAAACTGCTTCTCTGGGAGAAAAAGCAGTTTTTGCTCCTCTCTGGCCATGGACCAAACAAAGACCATAACTAGACCCTTAGCCACAAGCTTGCTTCAAAACCTGTCCTGCTAAGTGAAATGGCTTGCACGGATTTCTGTGGGTCTTGAGGAAGGCTATGTCCAGACTGTTTAGTCCTTTTGAGCTTAAATTCCCACCTTCATTTAAATCAGAGTTTGCTTTCACTTGTCTCTCTGTAATTTTAGGAAGCGGCTTCAAAATGCAATTTAATGTCACAGCAACAACATAGCTTGAGTCTTGCCTCTCTGTCTTGAGATGGGGAAAAGGCCCAGGTGAAGACTTTGGCAGCTGGGATTCATCCTGCAGTGTGAGAGGCAGGGACCATCATCTCTCTCTGCTGAGCAAGAGCAAAAAGCTGATAGGATGCTTTCTCCCAAAAATGATCTGTTAATTCGTAATTTTATTTCCATGGAGTGCTTTTTTCCTGCTTCTTTTAAGTGAAGGGCTACTGAGATGTGTTGTTTATGGGCACCTTACGCGGTATGGTAATATCAGTGTTTCCCTTGTGGAAAACAGATTGTGTTATTTACAAAGGCAGAGCTCAGAAAGGCTTTGGATCAGAGGTTCCCACTATGAACTCCCAAGTCCTGCTACATCCAGCAGTTCCCTGATTTTGCAGCTGGGAAATAAACTTCAGCTTCAAGTTAACTGAAAGAGCCTATAACATCTCCTAGAAAACACTTTTAACTCCTCTCTAAATTTATACTCTTCCTCATACTGGAATAAATGGCATTTAAAAAAGATAATAAGGAAACCAGTGCCAGTTTCTGTCCTTCCTGCCGATGCTGTTACAGCTGGCAGATGTCTGAGCGGTGACGTCCCTCCCCAAGCACAACCATCCAAGTCTTCAGCTGGTTTTGCAGAGCCCCAAAACTCACCCACTCAGAAACTCATTCCCTGTCAGCAGAGATCTGCCCACATAGACCTTGTGGATACAAACCCACACGAGCACAGCCAAGAAGAAGGTGTTACAGCCAGAGCTGGTAACAAACAAAAATACAGCCTTTTCTGAGTTACTCCTGGTGAATACAGAATGAAAAGGGGTCAGATCCACAAGCTAATGGCTGGTCAGAGATTCAGCTTGGCGAGGGTTAAGGTCAAGTCTCAAGGAGTCAGGAAAGAGAAAGGTCCCGAGTGTCCTCGAAATTTCCATATGACATTTAGGTATCAATAACAGCATTGTTCGGGGAGCGAGAGCTCATTTTCTGAGACAGGCAGCTTGCTCCTTGTGGACCGAGCTCCCCGCAGCTGAGGATGCCAGGCTGCTCCTTGGCAAGAAGCTTGTTAGTGCATTTAGAAAATGCCCAGCTTAAATGAGAGATAAATCAACAGCGTTCCCCTTGCACTAAAACACACCAATTTAACCCTGCCGAGGACACTGACCTGAAAATATTTAACGATGTCAACATTTCTAGGGACATTTTTTTTTCTGATATGGAATTTCCAAAGGCTTTTGGTGATTTTGTAGATTTGGGTTTTTTGGGTTTTTTAAATGCCATTCACCATCCTTTTTTTCTTTTTTTTCTTTTTTTTTAAAGGATTATCTGTTAATCTTACCCTGTTACAAAATGTATTCATAATCCTCATGGCAGTTACTTAGCAAGTCTTAAACCTGTCATTAAAATACCTCCTCTTGTTACTACAATCAGCAGCCTTAATCCATTGCGAGTCTCCTTTTTTTCTTTTCTCACTTTGTTCCCAAATGGCTCAAACCAAGGTATGACAGGTAGCAAACAATCCCTCATCTAATTGCTTAGAAGAAACAAATAAAGGGAAGGAACATGTTTGTGTGGCAAATTCCTGAGCATTTGGAAATTAGAGGCCGTAGGAATGTGCCCTGGGAAATTTCAAACCCACTCCAAAGCTGTGGATTTGAACAGTGGTGGATTTAGTCCCTGGAAGGCATCGATGGGGAGAGGTACTGCCAAAAGAGGGGGTGGCTCTGAGCAGCTCCAGACGCGCAGCCCCGGGGTGAGGATGAAGATGAAGGAGCATGGTCCTGCACGGGAGGATGGGCCGGATCCAGCAAAACACACATTGAACTTTAGCTGGAAGTGCTCAGCAGCCTGGTGTGGCTCAGCAGTGCCTGAATCCCTCCTGGCACAGAATCCCCTGGGAAGACCCGTGCTTGGGAGCTACGGGTGCGGTTGGACTGTAGGTGAGTAGGAGGGCAAGCGGTGGGAAGCAGAAAGGACCACATTGCTGGAGAAGTGGGTGTGAATATCAGGAAAAAAAAAAAAGGATGCTTGATTCATGGGGAAAAAAAGAGCCTGAATTAGAGATGAGCTGAGGAAACGTGGCAGCTCTGCCCTGACCGTTACTGGAAGGGGAAGGGATAAGGTGTCATTTGGTCAATTCTTTAGCAGGACATGGCACAGGTTAAATGCATCATCAGACAGCTCCCACCTGTTTGAAGCTCTGAGCTTGTTTCATACCAGACTCCATCCCAAAACTACATCTCTGGAGAGGGGGTGGTATCCATAACTGCTTCCAGCACGTGCTTTCTGTGAAGGTTTTCAGGGGAAAACAAGACCTCACTTTCATACTCCCCAGAGACCTCATTCTGTCTTGGGAGCTGCTGGCTAAACACAGTGCTGGTTTGAAATCAGATATCTCCTGTACAAAACTCTTCAGAAGATAATTAGGCTGAACTGGGATTTTTTTAAAGGCATTAAGTCCGTGAACTTTTCAATCTAAAACAATGCCACAATGACCATGTTGGGAATATAGGCATTATGGCCCTTCTTCGAGATCATGTGCTGAAGTTGTCTTGTTAGCAGGGAGACAGTAAGGCAATAAAGGAAAGCATTGTGGCCTGGAACAGCTGGGCTTTTCTAACCACTTGCCTAAATGTGGGTGATTAATGACCAAAATGCATCCTTGCTGAATGGCATTGAGAGTCTGGAGGTATTTCATGGTATTTTCCTTTTGCCATTTTTGTAAGAGATTTGTTGCAAACAAAGGTCCATTGATGTAGGTCCATTACAGATATGCAAAGCGAATACCGTGTTATTGCCTATCTGATGGATGACAATAATGTTACTTTGTTGTCGCCTGTTTCATGCTGCAGGATCCGAAGATGCTCGAAAAACCACTTGGGGCTTTGGGAGACTGGAGTCACTCAAACATTTTAATGAGGTTTGTTGTCATTGTTGTTACTGCTTCATCCAAACCAAAACGTCTTTGCAGTGAAATAGCCCCATTAATAACATTTCCATGGGAAAGTTTTCAGAGTTTCTGGGGTCAATTTATAAGCAGAAAAGGATCTAAACAAGGACCCTGATCTTCTCAATCTGAAACCAGATGTTTCAATGGCAACAACAACAAAAAAACAAATCCATTTCGGGGAAAACATTTGAAAAGTTTTGTTCTTGTTCCACACCGGAATGAAAACACATTTCCAGACCTCAGAAACCTTTGTGAAGTGCACTGCTGATCTCTGGCTGCCTCAGCCAGAAACTTCATGGCCTGTCAGAGAAGGAGCTGGCACGTAGGTCCTTTGCTGGTCCAGTCATGCTGTGGCCACCCACCCCATGTTCCAGCTTTGTAGGGTGATATCACCCATCTTCTGCTGCTCTCTGCTTTCCTCCCCCACCTGCCCAGAAGCCTCTGCCAATCCAGAAGAACTGCCTGATGTTTTACCTTGCTTTTCTTCACCGATTGAAATGTGCAAAACGCTTCACAAAATAAGAAAAGCTCCTTTGGACCAGGAAGACGTCTAGGGGAGATGTAACATTGTGGTAGCATGGGAAATGAAATACTATCACCAAATAAAACCACAGAGTAGGTTTATAACAGTTCTCAGGAGTGCATGGGAAAGCCAAAGTCAGGCTAGAAGACACTGCAAGAGATGTTGCAATTTCCCAGCAGCCCCTCTCAGGGGTACTGTTCAACACCATGACAGGGCTGCCAGGATGCAGATTTGTGTCTCAGCCACCCCTGATCATCAGCAACGACTTGGGGACTCTCGACTGATAAGGGGTACCCAGACAGGACAAGTGGGAGCATCCATAAGAGGGGTTCCAGGTCCCTTTGGGATGGTATAGTCAGTTTTTAGTTTCCTGGTGATACCGTGTGTACATTTCCAGGCCTGCATTCTATTTGGTGGGTGAGAAAGAACAGTGTTTTGACACCAGTCCTGCCCTCTGACCCTCCTTTGCCCAACTAGTAACAGACGTGCATGGCAATTTCCTTCACCTAAAAGTATTGCTACAACTGGGGAGGGAATACTTTGGATTTATCCAAGAACTTCACTTACAGGCAGTTTTATTTTATTTTTTCCTCAGCCAATGTGTTGTCTTTTATCATTCAACAGGCCATGGAATTGTTTTCCTTAACATCCCCTTAAGAAGGATGTATTTTTCAAAATACTACCATTCCCTGCTCTGAAACAGGTTTTGATGTGGCTACTTCAAATCAAAACCATGAGCTTTCCTTTCCTCACGCCCACCGACTTAAAACCTGCCCCCAATGCCAGTGGTTCAGAACTATCCAAATAAAGCAGCTGCTTTAAGGACTGTTTGCTTTTCCTCTCAGGCTCCTTCTCCCTACGCTATATTGTTTGTGGAAAAAGAGTTCTCTGGGTGGGTCATTGAGCTGTCATGGTTAAGAAGCTGTATTTGAAGTCTGGTTCTGTGTAGAAGAAAAACATGTCAAAACAGCCTTGAAAATACAGTTCCCTTTTTTCCCCCCTGTATGTCAGGATGGCACCTTTTTCCCCCTCCATGAAACAGCTCTTCCCCATGAAAAACAGCTTCATGAGGACATTTGCTGGGTGGCTCCAAAATGCAGCAAACATAACCCTTTTTTCATGGCAAAAAACCAATTTGCTTCTTGGATAAATCCGTGCCTGTACAGCTCTGTGTTTTAACTTTGCTTGAACACTTACTCCTGAATTTCTTTGTATCAGAGAACCATGCTTAATTATTCCAGAGTAATTTTGTCTGCTGGACTGCAATCCCTCAAATTAATGCTATGTGGGATTTTATTGATGATGCTGTTTGGGGTTTTGGGGGTTTTTTCTTCCCCCCCATTTGGAATTATGCCAAACAGCAGGTTTCCCCTCTTCCATCTTCCCCCCTCTACCTTTCGACTTTAAAGCAGATTCTCTGTGTTCCTTAAATAAACACTCTTCCAAGATACGTTTTACAGAGTGGCATGGATGCCGTGAGCCAAAAGTGGCATTAATGCATTTTTCTTCTGCGGCTTTGGAATGACGTGTGTCTAATGTGTGTTGCCTCTGAGAACGCTCTGTTTTCTATTCTTGCATTTGATTTTCTGCAGCTGGGAAGCCACGTTTCACAGGTGGTTGGGAAGCTTATTAGATTATTAATAACTGCTTTTATTTCCTCCCCCCCCTTCCCCCCCCCCTGTTTTTTTTTCTTTTCTTTCCTTTTTTTTTTTTTCTGTAAAGCAATTAAAACCATGTGTCAGAGGAGGCCTGCAATGGTTAGAAGCACTGCTGACATCTCTTTTCCCAGTTACTTTTTGCTGGTTTTCACTTGGGTTATACAGAGCCTGGCACTGGTACCCGTAACAAGTGTGCTGCGTACACAGACACAGCTCCAAGCCCTCACTGGCCAAAGGAGCTAGAACTGCATTACTGGAAACAATTTAAAAAAAAAGATTTGCTGATGGTTTAGCAGGGATTGCTCTGTGAGAAACTTCTGCTGCTTTCCTGGGAATAAGCAGCAATCACAGCACTAATTACGATAATGATGATGAATGTTTCGAGGCATTTTTCTGCTGATGATCCCATAGCAGTGACAAACCCTGGGCAAGGAGCAATTCATCTGAAGATGAATTTCTGATCTAAGGCAGTCTCAAAAGAGGCACAGATACAGAGAAGGGAAAAAGTACTGAGGGAGTCACTGATGGGGAGAAGTTGAGCCAGCAGATGAGGCCGGCTCCAGACCCCGTTAACACAAATCCCTGGCTGAAATTCAGTCTGGACTACAAGGCTTTGCAAACCTCTATCAGGATGGTCCCAGCCATGTGTCAGCCAGATACCAGCTCTGCATCTCCTCCAGAGGAGGACTCTGGTAGCTCTCATGTGACCTGTTCAGCTTCTGGTTCCCAGAGAAGCCAAGGCTGACTTTTCAGAGGTGTTGAGCTTTGACTGGCTCAGATTCAGGCTGTGCGTTACACCTTGTGAAAAGTCAGACCCCAAAAAGCTGTACTGATTTTCAGAGAGGAACTTCTAGCAAAGGAAATAAATTCAGTGTTGTACATGGTATACAGGTTTAAAAAAAGCAGAATTCATATTTGTTTGAACTTACCAGATTTTAAAGGCTTCATGCATGCAATGGCAGGAGAAGGGACGAAAAGATCACTATCAGAAGTGGTAGTAACAGGTGGCACCCACAGAGAGAAGGTCTTGCAGATAGTAAAGATATCAGCATCCTGCAGTCTTCAAAACTCTCAAACTCCTGTCTCCAAGGCTGACTCCAGAGGCAAATTCATAAACTCTCATTTGGAAGATGTCCGATCCAGCCCAGTCCAGATCTACGGAGAGAGCAGAGAAGCATTACAAACGGTGCTGGGATTGATGCCCAGCATACACACACACAGGCTGCTGTGGTGGGACTTCTTTTGCATTCATCAGGGAGAGAAGCTGCTACTCACACACATAATCCTGTGGGCCCAAGTAGAGCTATTCACCAGCACGTCACCCTGCTCCAGAGCATCACCCATCCCCAGAACGGTGCACAGGAGCACATTTTGGGCAGAAAGTCCATTGAAGTGACAACTAGATCTCCCTGTTGACTCCCACAGTGCAGCTGCCTACTTCCACAGTCAGCCAATAACCCCCTCCTTTTCTCCACCTCTTCTGCTGCTAAGTAACTCAGATGCTGAAAAGCTTCCTTTTAAAATGCTCCTGGCTTATTAGCACCCTTCACGCATCGCAATTTTCTGCATTGTCTCCTTCTGCACCTTTGGGTCATTTCTTTTACACAGGAAACAAGAACAGGATGGCAAAGTTTGCATGAAATATCTATCCTTGCCTGGGAGAAAAGGCAGACTGCTGACTCAGGCTACGCTCACAAACAGTCCAAACACTGCAAAATATATAGCCCCACCACTCCTCCAGCCCCGCGTTTCCCACTCTAACCATCTGCCACAACTTGTTTGTATAATCAGCCTCTTTGGAAATCGCCCACCTTGAGGAGCTGCTCTTTGAAAAACACCAGGGGGAAAAGACTAAAAACATTCTGGAAGGTGGTGGGTGTCTAAGGTTGAGTACCCACTTACACCTAACCTCACCCTAACGCAAGTCGGAGCTGTGCAACGTGTTGTCAGCATGGAAAAGGTCCCCGAGAGCAACCTTTTGTCCCCTTTGGTGGGTACATATGCACTGGTGGAGGCTGCCATGAGCTGTGCTCCTCGGTGACCTTTCCTTCACAGACGGAAATGAACTTCTTTCCTTCATCCTGACATCTGCGAGCAATCTGAGGCTGCTCCATACCACACAGCTTGGTTTCCTAGCATTTTGGTGAGGAAAGATCACGTGGGGGAGCCGAACAACGTTTTCCAGTTTGCCCATGGGTCTCACCTCTGGTTCTAATCACTTCATGGAAACCAACAGCATGTCTACAGTATATGATCAGAGGATAAGAGAGATTCACCCAGCTGCCTTTTCTTTTTCCCCAAACACTCTTCAAATTTGTCTGAATTCCTACTTTTCAAGTGAAGAGGGGGAGGGCTTCATTAAGTAGTTATGGAAACACCTAAGGAAAAGAAGCAACCTAATAGTTGATTTACATGGAAGTGAAAAATCAAATCTGGCCTCAATCAGGGAAGTCTGGAGTCATTCTGGAATTTTACTGTGCAAATACCAGCCTTCTTACCCCAGAAGTCACCCAGTTTCCTGTGCAAAGGTCTGTGGTCCTACTATCTCAGCCACTTTTCAGCGTTTTCACTTGCAAGTTTTGTCTTCTGAGACATTTCCCGGAGTGTGAGGAGAGGTGGACTGTGCTCACAGGTCTGCCTCTGATGCCCCACACAGCCCATAGAGGTCACTGGCAATGTCACTCCTAAGAACATGTTTTGCTGGCTTAATCAAGGCCAGATTCCCTGGGAGGGCTGGGATCCAGGAGACAGAACTTCCAGCCTGCCCAGCCGCATCCGTTCAGGGTATGCTGCCTGATGCTGCTCAGCCCCCATCTCCACCCTGGATGGGACTATCCCTGGTTAATGATGCTGCTAAGGATACCAGGAATAAAGGTCTAATTAACTTCGGTGAGTTCAGATCTTGTTCAGCTCAGAGGGATTCTGAAAATCCCATTTGTCTCACCTTGGTCCATGGGTTCCCCTGGAACGATATCACTTCCTTTACCTGCACTGGAGGTGGAAATGTCTTACTCCTTGCTTGTGGTCCTCTCTGATTGTTCCTCAGCACTGGGAGGCACCAGTAAATAACAGTGTCTGGCACCACCTGAACTTTGTTGGGAGTTGAGATTGGGGTTTTAATCAGCTAACATGAGAAACATGCCAGGGTTCAGCGGGTGGCTGGATTCCTGTTGGTGAAGTGAGAGAAACACCCTTCTGCTAACAGCTGTGCCAGGGCTTATCTCCTTTCCTCTGCTTCTGGTTTATTAATGTTAGATCCTGCTCGATTAGCTGAGCTGCCAGCACTGCTTGTACTTCCCTGCTCATCCGCGCAGATCGCTCACACAAATGGTGTGACCTCTTCTTTCTCTGGATACTCTGCAAATACCATTTCATATGAGCATGTTTTCCAGTCCTCCCAGCTGCACCCAAGTGACTTTTCCTATAGCAAAAATTTAGTCCAAGGTTTTGCTGCAGCCTTGATGGTTACGTTGGAGCTACAGGGAGCTGTCAGGCAGACTACATACTTCTCTCATGTTTCACTCCTAGGCTGCTCTGTTGGTTTGGTTTTTTTTTTTGCAACTTGAGCTCTTTATTTTTCTCGTGCAGTCACCGATGCTGCACACAGCCCAGTTCACTGCTCGACAAAGCTCCCCTCACTTCAGGGAGCCGGAAGAAGATGTGACTCTCCTATTGATCCTAAAAGAGCAGGTTGTGGTAGAAACTGCAGGAAAAAAAGCTTTCACTCCCTCCTCCTCTTCCTCCCATCCTCCCCGTGAGTGCTGCTGCTCACCCACATTTTCCCAAGCGTTTTACTCTGCTTTACTTTCACGGAGTCAAGGAAGCAACTCGCTCCTTGGGGTTTACATGCCTTTGAGGTAAAGGCAGAGCAGCTTCCAGAGACGAGTCCTTCCCTCTGCTGCCTGCTTTGTGGCTTACAAACCACGGGAGAGGGATTTTGCAGCTCAAACTTTGCAGCCTTTTTGCGTCGCTGAGCGGACACCTCTGCTTTGAATCGCAGAGCACGGCAAGCGCTTTCTGCCCAATGTCCTGAGTCTTAGTCCAACTTTTGCAAAGGATTCAAGATTTTTGTGGGCCGTGTCTTTTTTATTCCTCCACTGACTCGCTTTGCTTGGATAAATCATTTCTGCAGGGTAGGAAGTGCAGCCAAAGTCAGTAGCTTAATGGCTTTTCTCAGTAAAGAATCATAGAAATTATCAGTCCCAGATTCACTTTGACGCTAAATTAAAACTATGCTCAGGCACGATGGAAAAACATCGCAAACAAAACCTGTGTAGAGAGCCTGGTTCCAAAATGGTTAGTACCTTCCCGAGTTACTCACCGTCATGCAATAAAATTGTGCTTTCAGTCGAGTGTGAAGGCAAAGCTGGTGTTAAATCTGGAAGTGGTTTTCACCCAAACTTTGCCTGGGGGCCTCATCAATCTTCTATGATCGATTCATCCCGTGCTGTCCTCAGAGAGCTGAAATCAAAATGGAACAACAGAAGGTTGTTTTTTTGAACCCGTATCACATTATATCAGAGGGGGTCCTGCAAGGGGAGAGAAAGGGATGTCATTCACTGCTAATCTGGGCTGCTTGCAGGGCACAGGCTGGAATATCTCAGGGTTTGCCTTTGAAGTCCCTGCAGTGAGTGTGGCTCTTGCACACCCAGAGACACCCATCAGTCAGCTCCCGAGATCTCAAGATTTCCCTTTTGCATTGAAATTCAAGAATGAGAGATGCAGCCCTGTACCTCCCTAGGAGACCTCACTGGGTTTTGGCTACCCAGCAGCAGGAGTGATAGGACTCCATCTGACACACAGTATCTCCTCCTGTGGCTGGACAACTGAATATGGTCCTACCTAAGGATTCTGCAAAGAGAAAATTAGCAAGACGTGGCTGTATCTAAGCTGGCATGAAATATGGAGGCACACAGCATTTGCCTTCTCTTTACAGCTCTTTGTCTTTTTTCCACTTGGTCTTTAGGTGATGTCATTACAAGGAAAGATGTGGGTTTTTTTCCTGTCACCCTAATCTCCCCCAGCACTTACCTGATCATCTCTGCACATACTTCCAGCACTCCAAAGCAGCCCATCTGTAGATCTTAAGAAGCCTGAAGTTATGTCTTTCTTTGCCGACTCTAGATAACCAGGTAAAGCTTTGTCCAGGCCCTAAGGACAGGTAATAAAATAAACAGAGAAATTCAGATAAACTGTAGGCAAAACATAGCCTCGAAACTCATGCTTAGTTAATGTAAATAAAGATGATGGTTTCACTTGCCATTAAATTTCAGTGATTCACTGTGCTGTCCCACCTTGCCTGTATGGCATTAATAACCATTATAGGGATTTTTTAGTACCTTAAACCAATCTGGTCATTGCATTTCTGTGAAGAAACACTTGTGATTAAAAAACTCTCTTCCACAGTGGAAAAGACTGAAACATTTAATCATCTGCCCCAATAAAAGCCTTTCTGGAGATGAAGGGGAAAAGGGGAAAGTAATGTTTTCCAGTACTCACCAAAGCTAGAATTTCATATGAAATTTTAATTCATCATATATTTTTAATCCTAGAGATCTGATCTGGGTAGGATGATGCTTGTGTATCATGTGTCACACAAAATGCTGCTCAGAAGAATACACACAGATAACCTGTCAGGGATGATTTTGCACTTGGCAATTTATTGCATCCGTGTATCGATACATTCATGCACTTATCTATTGAATTAATAGGATGGGCTATTGCCAAGAGTGGAGTGCCCAGCATGGTGGATCAGCACGCTCTGCTGCCATTCAAGCACCCCTGCCATTGCCACCTGAACTATTGCACACAGATACTGGTGCCCCAGTCCTGCCCATAAAGCACCAGCACTGGGTTGCCTGGCTGCGGAGAGGTGTCATTTATCTCCTTTGGCTTTTGTGTCCCCTCTATTGAGTCCAGCATATTTTGGCTGCCCGAGGACTGGGGTTCTGCAGTTCCCCGTGTGAAGATGATGCCTGGCGAGCTCAGCCCAGGCAGGTGCACATCTCGGTGGACTCGAGCCCAGGGCCAGCTCTTCTCCTTCCCACGGCTGCGTGCTCACCGCTCCGTCACCACAGATTTATTTCCATGCTCGATTTGTAGGAATAAAAGAGCCAGATAAGAAATATGGTTTTAATAGTAATGTCACCAGTGAATGCCAAGGATTTTGATATGAGCCATTAAGTAAAAGCAGGGGTGGAATGAGCATCATTTGTCTGTTGCCAGCTTCTTTCAACTGGCTTTCATTTAGTGGAGGAAAAAAAAACCCATCACTGCTATCCAGGTAATAGTGAAATATATTTGTTGTCAGCAACAGGTCAAAATGCAGAGATGTTATTCACAGCAAGCTGACTTCACATTTTCTGAGCTAAATGCTGGATACCTTTCCTCAATTATTCACATATGTTTTCTCATTTAATAACAACCCACATGCTGTCCCCTAAAGAAAGCCTGAAGTTTACAGGCTTCATGATGTTCGACTAGAACACATAGGTCTGCTCGGCCATTTCTTGTTCCAGAAGCTGAGCCAATGGATCTCTGACATGAAGTTAAGTAAGGTGCCAGTACAAAGTGCATCCTCTTAAAATGTAAAAATAAATTTTACCCACCAAAAAGATTGCAAGTGAGGAAAGTTTTAAGGATGCAGCTGCAGCAGAGTGACTCAGATAAGAAACTGAGAGAGAGAACTGATGGTCACACTCTAATAGCTGACCCATTTTTTCCCCCCAGCACAAAAACACTCGATCGTTCAGCGTGTTTAGAGGAAGTTGCCACTGTCCCCCAGCATAACATGCTGCATTCCATGGTGAAAGAGCACGTATGTAATGTTACGTGATAAATGGCCGTGCTTGCTGCTTAGCGAGCGCTCGGTAGCTTTGATGTACGGTTTTATCTGGCGTGTGGCAGCAGAATTGCCCGGGTAAAAGAGTTGTGTGCTCTGGTCTGACAAACACACCGGCTCTGTTACAAGTGCTGGAGCTGCGTGGCAGATGTCTGTCTTTCCTTCTTGCTCTCTTTCTTTTTTTTCTACCCTCTCTGCTTCAGGCCTTCTGCAAAGCAAATTCTTTCTCTGCCCACGTGGATTTGGACTGCTTTTCTATCAGCTTGGTTGATGCATTTTCCTACCCATAAATCCCGCGTGGGTGCAAGGCTTCCTTTGCCTTCAGAAAAGCAAGGGCAAAATTAAAATAGCAAGTGTGAGTTGGCCTTGTGTGATGCCTCTTTGTACGTGGCTTCAGAGACACCCTATAAACACTGATGAGAGCCATGGGCAGATTCTACAGCTGATCCGTAACAGAGAAATAATGGTCTGTTACCCCATATAAAAAGTGTAAGGATGCTAAGGGTGGAGTCCATCTAGGAAAAAGGGAGCTCTGTGGCAGTGGGCACTGCTGGAACTAGATAAGGAAGAGTTCCTCCAGTCAGGGATGTGCCAGGCAAGGAATGAGGTGTGGGAACAGTGGTGGTCAGGAAGTCCAGTTCCTGAAATTTCCTGCTCATGTCTTCATTCATGTCTCGTTTTCAGCTCCGTGGCAGCAGGGAGGTGCCAGCTCAGGAGATGTTGCCACGATGGTTGACGCCGCGCTCATCATTGTTACAAATGTCCTTGTCAGGTGTTGGATCCAGGCAACTGGGCTGCTCACCCGTGGGGGTTTCAGTTTCCAATAGAAAAACCAAATATTCTGAGAACACAGATGGTGTTGACGTAACCAAACCCCTTGTTCTCTCTGGAAAAAAGTTCAGTGGGAGATTTTAGACCAGCACCAAATACACTTTCAACCAAGACAGCTTAGTGATCCACCAAAGATGAAAGACTGAGGAGTTTCAGATTCCTCTCCTGCCATGCATCACTTCTGGGTGATGCCTCAGCAATCAGGCATTAAATAGCGTCCTGTGACTCACGAGCCCCAGTGTTCTTAAAGAGATCACTTTCAAGTGTAATGCAGTAAAACCTCATATGATTTCCATATGTCCTGCTGCCTGAGTATTTTGCAACTGTTTCATGACAAAAAAAAAACCCCTTATAAACGTATTATCTTGACAGAAGCAATTCTTGAAGTAGCAGGAGATACGATAGCAGCAACTTTGAAAGGGGGTTGTTATTATCCAGTAGCATTTTCCACCGTATGTCTATGAAATTTATGTCAATGAGTCACATCCTTTCAAAAGAAAGAATGAAAAGTGCCCTGTAGGACAGGTGAGCTCCTCCCCTAGCCTCCCCATGACTATTTAGCTCCAGAGTTGCTTGCAGCCCTGCCAGCAAGGCTATTAGCTGAACAAGCCACAGATCCAGATGCCTCGACTAGGAAAGAAAATGATCCAAGCTTTGACATATGGGGTTTGCTACAGCTGTGGCCGCAAGTGCTGACTCCTTTGCTGGAGGACACAGAGGGGCCAGATGGAAAGAAGAGCAACGCTGCCGCTGCTGCCCACAAAACCGGAGGATCCAAGGCAGCCGGCGATGAAACAGCGCACGTACCTCTGACAGCACCTCATGATAGCACAGCTCCGGGGGGGACACGGCTCTTGGGAGCTCCGGGTGTTGTGCACAGGATGCAAAAGCCTCAAGTCTGAGCCTCCCAAGCATTTCCTACAAGGCTGGAAGTTGTTTTGTAAAAGCTGGGGACATCTCCCTTCTCTGTACTAAAGGACTGATTTTGATGCTCAAGATGTTTTTTTTTTCCTCCAAAATGTTTTTTTGGTGTCCATTCTGATACTCCTTAGAAGGCCCTGTTTTCTGGAGAAGGTTGAGCACGTGCTTCTCTGCAAACCCCTGCCTGAAGCCCTGCAGAGCATCGTGGCCTGAAACTGGGACTGTATGGCTGGAGCTGTTCCTAGACCAGTCTCTCAGCAGAGTAACAAGCTGTGTACATTTGCCACACTCTGGAGATGTGGGAGAACCTGTGTGGCACAGGGAGCCAGGAGCTCTCCAAGCAAAGGACAATCTGAAGGCTCAACCAGGCTCAGCAGCTCTGCCCTGCTCATGAAGGCTCTGTCTCCTTTGGCTTCTGTACAGAACTGAAAGCCCAGTGACCCCAGCTGGAAACAAAACTGATGGTTTATGGCCTCATCTCAAACATAATGTGGACTTCTGGTGCATGATCCAGTCCTGGTTGGACCTGCTTACTAATGGTTGGTAGGTTCATTTAATCTCCTGACTTTGTACCTCACTTTCTTCCTGTGGAGAGCAGCAAATGTTCCACTCTACACCCGACTTCAAATGTCAGAGGAGGTCAACCTCTTCAAAGCAAGATATTTCAAATGCAACTTCTGCAGTGCCCAATCTGGAATGAACCCTAAATAGCAGTCCTAGTGTTAAGAATAATTGCAAAGCTGATCCACGGGTGGATGACAGAGCTAGCCTGGCATCCTCATACACCCACCCTAGTAGGTGGCATCAGACTTGGATGATGTAGATACTGATGTAAATGGAGGACTTCAAAAGCAGAAGGGGAACAACAGACCCTTGGCCATAGTCACTGGTCCAGAGCCTTTCTCCTGGCATGCGGATGGACGTGGCTCCCATACATGGCACACGGCCGACCTGCCTTGAGGCCAGGTGGGATTTAGTGTTGCCCTGAGGCAGGTCGTGGGAGCTCAGCCCATCCCCTGCAGATCTCTTGGATTCCCTCAAAGAAACTGTGGCTTAAGTGAGAGAATCCGTGAGAAGAGCTCTCCTTTACGCTTCTTCCTGTGTATTTCTTCCCATGGCATGGAAGCGCATTCCCACCTTTAACTGGGAACTGAGAAGATAACTAATGCTGGTGGGGGAATAATGCTGTGTTAACTGCTCCAAACACCTGGGAGAGGCTGGTTAGGTTGCATGTTTTCAGTGCGAAGGCTGGTTCAGCTCTTTGTGAATTTGTAGTAAATCAGCACTTCATAATAAGAACAAATATTTCATTCTCACTTAAAAATTACCACGGTTAGTGGCTTGTAATATGTAGTTTTCATACAGGGGTTACATGACAGGAACTTAAATCTATTCCATTTTCATCTCTAATTTAAAACGTGTCATTTTGATCGATGAATTAGTAAAGGAACCCAGGATAATTTTGAAACTACCAGCTTAGTAAAGCTGCCTGACCTTGCAAATAACCTTTCCAGTTTAGAAGCCTTTAATAGCTTAACTATTAGCTAATCTCCTGGGAAACACTTTCCCTGGGCAAAACTGGTATGGAAACATAACACCCGTAATAAGGTTTCCATCTTTCTTCTATCTTGATCTTTTTAATTAATTGCCACTCAGTAAAAACATAAGACTGGGAGGCCCGGGATAAAAATCCTTGCAAGGGGAGGGCATGAGTTAACTGTAGCCTGGTTCTATCCTTTACCTGCCTTTTTTTGCATAGATTCATTAGGTGTTGAAATATATTAGCAATTGTTAAGGCATAACTGCCGCTTGATTGCTTGACACTTTTGGCTGAAAGCTGTGAAATAGATCACTTTGTAATGGAAAAAAGCTGCTCCTGCTTATAATGAGCAAACAGCTTAAAAGCTTGCATGCTTTGCAGGGCACCTCAACAAACCCCTGAGAGCTTTTGTGTTGGAGGTGGTTCTTGGGTTTTGTGGGTTCTTTCTTTCTGGGGAAGGGCAGTGGTTTTTCCAAGGGTAACCAAGGACTGCAAATAGGTGATTTGTTAGAATGAAAAAAAAAAAAAGAAAAAAGAGTCACATATAAGTGCAGTGGATAGGGTGGAAATTCATTGCTTAGGTGAGAGGTGAACTAACATGTAGCCTAAAACAGGTCTCAGGTTCCTAAGCATTCTACTTCGCTTATTTTTCCAAAGTTTCTAGTGCTGTTTTATCCCACAGCCCTCTAATACAAGCATTATGTTGAATTCTTGAGAGGTTCTCCCCATAGCTTTACCTGGCTGATAAAGAGGTTCTCGGTTTACTTTACATGCAGGGTGCACTAGGTTTTTCCAAGCTGTCTGGGGGGAAAAACAAAACAAAAGAAAATCTGTTTTCTAGGCTAGCAGTGTGTGTGACCTTTTCATCGCTCCAGCTTTTTGGCAGCCTACCTCCAGGTTCAGCTTCCTTCCAGTAAGGACAGGGCATCACTGTGCCAAGCACCCAGGGAGGCCTTGGGTGGCTGCTGTGCTTCAGGTGCTGCCATCCCCACTGTGTTTCACCCTTTTAACCCTGTTAACTATTGCTGTTCCAGAAATAAGAAACCAGAGGCGTGAAACTGAAATGAAAGGTCCTTTCAAATCACAAATATGAGTGTTCCCATTAAAAAAACCAACAACAACAAACCAAACAACAAGCAGGCTTTTTCTTTGGTTTGTTTGAAAACAAACCCAACAACTTAATTTTAAGCATTCTGCATCTTGCCGAGACAAAGATCATCCACCATGCAGGAGAAGGCAGAGTTTACACGGCGATAAATTGGCTTTTTGTGCAAGGGAATGGAGTCACAGGGGCTTTGTCACCCTCGGGCTTATTTTCAGCTGCTGAGGTTTATTTTGCGGGTCTGCACTTCAAGCTCTCTGGCTACGTGAGTGAAGGTAAGTCCCTATCCCAGCGTGGTGACACAACCAGCATCTGCTCCAGCACCACCCGCCTAGGCTCTTGATCTCCAAACATCTCCTTTCCCGCTGAGACTGTGCAGATACCCACTGCCTGTGACGGACTGAGCGCAGGGTCCTGCTCTGCGGGCTCTGTTTCTAGTGAAAATGAGCTTCAGCCTTGCTCAGTGACTGGGGTTGCCTGGTGACCTTTGAACCAGCACTTAAGCCCCTGGAGCACAGAAATTAGACTTCAGTCTGGAAGGACCTCTGCTCCAACAGATGACCTGTTATTTTATCTTGAACAGCGGCAGCCGTGGAGGAGCATTGGCACATGGCTTTTAGAGCTAATCACTCATGCTCTTTGAGGAGAGCAGGAATTTTGCTCCCTCCCCCTCCAGCAACCTGGGACTTTATTGCATGTCTGGATCGTTTCAGGCTGATCCTTTTTCTGTTTATTTCCCCTGGGCTCCAACTTCTGATACAATCCCTGAACCTCTCTAGCACACTTGAGACCACTGAAGCCAACCCCTTCCCTCCTGCAGGTCCCCATTACCCACCTCCATGACCCACCTGCTGTGTGTTTCATCCTTCTGGGATCTACTCACCAAACCCTGAGGCTCCCACACCAAAATCCTGTCTTTTTGTCTCTTTTGCTCCCATCATTCATCCCGGATGATGCACAGACAGCAATCCAAGGAAGAGGTGAGAAGAAGCAGGTCCCTCCACCTCCTCACCTTCCTTTCTCTCCTATCAAGCCTATAGGGAGAGCCTGAGGCTACAACCAAATTAGAGAAATTTTTCATGCCCCATGGCTCCTAAATATTTGCTATTTATTCAGTCCAGTTCTGTTCTATCTAACGAGGGCTCCCTGCAAAGACTGAAGTGGGATGTAGCAACACACAAGCTTGTGTTACAAGAAAATGACAAATATCATAGCTGGCTGAGAGAGGCTGAGATTCAATCCCAGAGCCCTTCTGGATCAGACCCTAAACTGGTTCCTTTGGGCAGGTGTTGATGACAGGCTCATTCCAGCCCTTGTGACGCTGTCACGAGGACAGAGCTTATAGGCTCCCAATGGGCAGGATGAGACCCTGTGAGAGGAGCAGCAGGTGCTTGTGCCACCTCCTGGGCTTGCTGGCTGTGATAGTAGAGGTAGTTACTGTTAGAAATAGAGATGTTCATCATCACAGGAGACAGGCTGTCTGAAGAATGTATCTCCACCACAGTGACTGTCACCTTCTCCAATTTACCACCTTCAGGGTGATCCTGCATTTCTGGTCTTCATCATCCCTGCAGCATTGGCATCCCACAGTACGCGCCCAGTCCAAACACTGGATGCACACACAGAGCTTCCTTGGAGGTCCCTGAGCTGGTGGCACTATACCTGTCCTGACAGCAAACTGCCCTGCAACCCACAGAGAAGCCATTTAATAAAAATGCTGGACTGTAAAGCTCCTGTCTGGCTTGGGACATGGCAACTGCAGAAGAGAATTCACGGCCTCTCGCAGAGAACCACGCTCAAAGTAAATAATATTATTTCAGAAAACAAAATTCATTTTGCAGCCTGAGACCAACTGCAACAGGATACGAAGCAGGGGGAGAAAAAGTAAAAATGCCTTGCCCCCGGGGCTATTTATTATTTATACACCACTGTGCCTAGATAAACTCCTCCTTGAAAGAGCAGGACGAAAATAATTCTGCAATGTGGAAACAAACTACCTATTTAAAGTGATTTTATGCCTGAATGGCCTCATTATAAAAACAGTCTGCATGCAATAACTTTTTACCTTTTTCTACATTATCCAATGAACTGCTTTTTGTCACTCTCACCAATTCCAGCACTTTCATGCAACCACCTTGGTGGAAAGCCTCCATGGTTTCCTTAGAAACGTCTTCCTTCCTGGATGTTGACCCATGGTGGTTGAGGCAGCTAAACCCTGGAAAGGTCCTGTTCAAACAGGAAAGAGCAGACAGTTTAATGGCCAGCTTTGCAGCTCTGTTCCTCCATGGTTTACAGTAGTTGAGAGCTATTAATAAAAAGAAAAATCATAACGAATGTTTCTTTATTTCACAGTCAGCTTTTTTTTTGTGTTGGTCTGTAGCTCACGGGGCTGTTGTTGGGCAGTGGTGGGGTCGAGCTGGTTTGCTTGGAAACAGCTGGTGCTTAGGAGAGGGCTCCCCGTGTGCAAATGTACTTTGTCCTTTGGAAGAAATACATGCTGTTGAGCTTATAGGTGCATTCAGAAGTCAGGAGCACAAGGGAGGCAGTCTGAGAAACCATAAATAATGTCACCTTTCAAGTGTTTTGAAGCACTCGTACATGAATGGTCTGCAATGTCTGAGCAGGAATAAGAGGCTGGAGTCCAGCAGTCCATAAGACAGCTGGGAAAAACCCTTGTCAGGCCAGGACATTATTAAACTAGGCTTATCTCCAGCTCTGCTTGTGGCTGAACACTCATTTCCAGGGACTGGTATCCACCTCATGTGTTGATCATTGCCATTGGACTTACTGGAGATGTTGCTGGCAAAGTGGGAAGAAGCTTCAGGGTGACCTTCCTGTGAAGGGACTTGGTAAAACCTTTCTACCACACCTCCCACAGAGTCATCTCCACCCATCTAAGACATCAGTGAGATCAAGCCCACGGGTAGGTCATGCAGGTATTTCAGATTTGCTGCTTCCTTGCATTTTTATTTACTTCCAGAGGAGCCCATGAGGTCTTTCAGCTATGCTAAGACTTAGGCACTTGGGCACTGCTTAAATACTGATGACACCGTCTAAATGCTGCTTTTTCTGCAGGCTTTGTTTTACACAAGAGAATGAAATAACCAGTGACAGTTGAATTATCAACACTAAGCTGCTTAACACCCCAGCGTGCACTCCCCAATGTGCTATTCTTGCTGTGAAGAGCAGCCACAGACTTGGGAAATCCATGGTATGAAGAGACCAAAATATCTCTGGGACATTTACAGCCTGGTCTAAGTTGCCTACACATTCTGTGGTGAGCATGGCACGCATCCTGTCCCTGCCCCAAGGAGAAATGTCTGTTACCTTCGGTGTGGTGCTAATGCTGGTACCCCAGCTCATAGGACAGCCAGGCTGGAGTGACCTGGGACCACCTGCAGAAGCCATGCAGAGCCCAAGACAGGTAGTAGGGGGTGCTACCCGTGTGTCTGCCTCTTCTGTGCACCCTCACGGATGCAAATTCATGTGCAGAAAGCCTGTGTTGCTTACAGCTCTATTGCACTCAGCTGCTAAATCTATAGGGAAATCTTGGTTGCGAGGGCTGGGCATAAGCATAGAGAACACAAGGAGGCAAAAAAAGGGAGAACTGTAATTAACAACAACAAAAACAACTTACGCAAGAGCATTTCTCTTAAAGTTTTCAATAGTAAACATTACAGACAGCAGGTTTTTCAAGCCAAACAGGAAGGAAGCCAAATAAACAAACAACTACAGCTAGCTAATGCACAGGCTTTTCAAGTCAGGTTATCAGCCGGGGACCCACAGACAGGAATTGATGAAGCACAAATCTCCAAGGAAACAGATGAGGTTTTCAAAGAACACAAACACATAAAACCCTAAGATGTACATATATTTATAAATAAGCCCGGGGAAGAGCCAGACACCTGATTCCCAGGCTGAGGGTTACGAGGTGGAAGAAGAGTCTGAAGATTTGATCCGCACTGTTAAAATCTGGAGATGGTTGTGGGGGGTAATTTGGGTACATGCAAAGCTTGGGTAAGACAGATAATATTACTGAGAGTGACTGCTGCTGGTCTGGATGTGACAGCAGGAGAGAAGGGCAAAGAAAAGCTGAAGAGTATCTAGAAATGCAGAGGCCAAGCGTTAGGCAGCTCCAACCTCTCCAAAGGACAGCAATAGTTATGGAAGAGGGCTCCACAGCACGACACACCATCTTTAGGGCAAAACCACTGCTATTAAGTCGTATCGGAAAGTACAAGGCTCTTGGGGAATCCTGAGCTCTGCTTCAGGATGACCTGCCATGGGCTGCGCTGCCCTTATTCCTTTCCAAACATCTCTGAACCTCCAGCCAGTTTATCTTTTCAATGACATGGTAATGGATAGGGTTTAATACCTACAGGCAAGAGTTAAATGGTCTCTTGGTGATGTGTAAATTAGCAAGTGGACAGTTGTCCCAGAGAGAAATGGCAAACAAATATTTACTAGTTGTTTCAAAAAACCACAGCCATAAAACTTTGTCCTTTGACTGCAGAAGTGTTTGTGTTTTTACTGAAACCGGTGCTAAAGGTGACTGCTTTATTCCTAACTGAGGTAACATCTGTAACTTCATGATTTACTGCCTTCAGGTAACAAAAAAAAACCCCAACCCAGAATGTGTTTTAATGTACATTGCTCCTGCTGTATGCTAGGAAGATGTGAAGAAAGCATTTAAATACTATTTTACGTGAGCAAAATTACTGTTGGTTTCATTAAAATATCTGATTTTGTGACTGGTGTGCTTTTTATCAGAGCAACCACCCACCTTCTAGGCAAAGGGCTATATGTGGCTGCTATATGTATAACACAGATGTATTTCCTAAATTACAGTGACCTCTAATTAGGTCCATGCTGAACAATGAGCAGTTTGGCATTAGGCGAATAATTAATTGTTCATTTCTTTCCTTGCATTTTCAAGATGCCACTAAAAGGTGCTGTCGTTTGGTCAAGGTTAACTTAGAGAAAAAAGAATCAATTTCTAAGCCTACGTATGGGTTGCTACATTGGAGCTTAGACAGAAAGGAACCAGGCATTTATGAAGGATAAGGAAATGATGAAGGTATGAGCCATAGCTGAAACTCCTGAGCTTACTTCAGAGCATCTTCAATAAGTGCTTGAACAGATGAATGGTCTGAGCACATGCAGTGGGGGTTAGATGATGCACAAAGCTGAGCATGAGTGCTGCAAAACTTACGGAAAAGTCCCTGAAATCCATTAGTCCCACTGTGTGCCATTTCCTTACCCCCCCTCCGACACAACAGTAACTGCTCCTGATCTGAGGGCTGTGGTTTAGTCTGGGTTTATAGAAGATCGTGGCATGTACACTTCAGTCCAGCCTTTGAAATAACTGGTGTTTCAGTGACCCCAGCATCCTGAGTCAACCTGGTTAAGGAAATATGCACTGCGAGGCCATGCAAGAGGGCAAGCCCTCTATCACTCTGTGGAGACTCATCAGTGCCTGGAGACAGCCATCCTCCAGGCTCTGCCTGCCCTACCATTTCTCTCTTATCTCCACGGACAGTCCAGTCACCCTGCAAAATGGGCACTCTTTAAAATAGATGGTTTCCAAATGCTTGGTTCAAGGATTAAAACAAAACTCTGGGAGTTTTAATTCTGATGATTGCAAAACACAAAAGAAAGTTTGACGATGATTATACTCTGCAAGAATTCCCCAGGTCTGCAGGGAAGCTGTTTTTCAGCTTTCTGCTGGGATAATACATAGCTACTGGTCTGTTTACAGTGGGGAAAATAAATGTATGCGGGAGTGAACAGTGGTTAAAGTATTTCATTGCTTTGTTCTTGCTAATTCACCTTTCAGCTGAAGACTATGACAAAAAGCCATCCCCAAAGGAAAACTTCATTTTTCTGGGAAGACATGAATTAGCACAAATTAAAATTCTATTTGCATACTTCACTTGGAATTCTAATTGAAATGCTTTTGCAATCTCAATTACACCATTTGTTCCTCATTTGATTGTGCAATGCTACTGAATCAAGTTAAAAAGGAAAAGCTGCTGTGTGACTTTCTTAAGGAGACACCTAAGCCTGGGTAGCTGTTCCTGGAAATCTTTGAGTATGTGTCATCAGGCAGCTGGTCCCAGCTTCCCCAGGCTATGTATTCTCTGTTCTTCCTAAGGACACACGGGTATTAACTTGAAGAAAGTCTCTATGTCCCACCAAAAGCCAAGTCACCCAGGTGCCTTCAAGGAAGATTTTTACAAAATGAGAAGAAGAGGAAGAAAAATAACTCCAGGATGAGTTTAGATGAGCTGTTATTAATGATGAAAATTCCTTTATTAACCACTCCAAATCAGCTTTGCTGTTGCTGGGGTGGAGAGGGGAAAGTTGTAAAGACAAGTAAAATACATTAAAGGGATGAAGTCCACAGTCTGGGCAGAAAGCTGTGACACATCAGATAAATCCCTATTGACTATCTGCACATTTCTGCTGCTTTTATATAAAAGAACTGGACTGTCACCTATGGAGCAACTCGGCTTTCCAGGAGTGCTGAATCCAGAGCTGAGTGACTCAGTCAAAAAGTCAGATCAGTTTAACGTGGCCTCAGACTACTTTCCTCCCTGAAGACTACTGCTTCTTTAGTGCAGAAGGTGAATTTTCTAGCAACAGCAAAGTCCCCTCTATTATGTTATCTTTGCCTAGAGAATAGGACTTTTGACATAAACCTGGAAGGTAGTTCAAAGCCCTGCTGCATAAACACACATCCATTTTTTGTACTTTAGGAATAGGTAATGTAAGAGTTGAAAGGTGAAGGTTATGGCAGTTCGTGTTTATTTCACCAAGAGCCAAGAGATGGGAAACATCTGGCACTTACACACCACGCAAGTCTTAAAAACAAAGAGCCCTAGACTTTAGTCCGGCTGAGCAAGCACTGGGATAAAAGCTAATGACAGGCTGCTTATTTAAAGGGAGCATAATACAGAACAGCCATGTAGAGAACCAGGGAGGATTCAGGAGGGGGAAAGTGAGGGGAAAATTTAGCTTTGTATTTCCAAGTTAAGGGTCAAAGCCTGACTTCGGTTACACTCCAGTGTCAATCCTGACCTGCAGGACTTATACAGCATGTAGGACCCTCTACCCTTTCTTCATTCCCAACATGAGCAAATACCCAAAGCAGTGCTCAGAAGTGCTGCTGGTGTGTTTTATGGGTGCTGATGTGGAAGTCCTCAGGAGCAGTTGTTTTCATGAAGATAAGAAGAGAGCCTGAGCACAGAAGTGACTCACAGGGGTCTGAGTTGTTGCGTCAGTATGAAAAGCTCATCAGCGTTTCTTGGGAATGATGGAGGTGCTCAAGCACGTTTTTGTAGCTTATTTATGGGATTATTTGTTTATGATGTGCTATCCATGTGTCATCTCTCAGCCAAGAGCAGGTATGCTACAGCCACGACGTTTCATCCATAGAACCCTACTTGCTGTTTTGATGACAGCGTGAGAACCTCAGAACTAAGGAGAGCTCCACTTTTTGCTTTTAGCAAGGTAAGGTTCCAATCCCAACCCCTCACCAACATCAAGAACTAATGTATAACCTATTTCCAGAGCAACAAGGGAATGTGGACTCCTCTTTCTAAGATTTTAAAGCTAACTAGAGACAACTGAGCATCCTCTACTTGGTAGCAAACATGCATGAGAGTCCTCTACGACACGATGGTTTTTCAAGAGAAAAGACCTGTCATAGGCATACAACTAAAGGCAACGTAAACCCTCTTGATCCCGTAACATGTGATAAGGAAACAATGGTTACTGCCCTAGAAAGAACTTTCTATGTGACAGGAGCTCAAGTGCTAATTCTTATGTAGGCTGTGGTTTGCACCCAACTGTAAGATCTGTGGTGTCATACCCCCAGTGCCATGTGCCAGATGAGCCACATGCTGCTAGAGCACAGACAGACTCCAATTAATGGTTCACATTTATCAAAAAAAAAAAAATCCCAAAAAACCACCCCTTTATAACAGCGGGCTTTTTAGCATATCAGTATTGTTTTAACTTCATGTTGGACCAGATATCTTCTGCCTTTCCACAGCAGGGGTGCAGCTAGCACAGAAATATAAAGCTGGTATAAATTCCATATCATGTCCCTTAGCTAATTTGACAAAACACAATCATGTGTCCATGCCTGATCCACATTAGATTTATAGTCCTGGGTGAGCTGGTAGTGCACAGATCTGGTATTAATAATCCTGGAACCACAGCCTAAATCTATTAGCTGGAAGCAGTTATATGATTCTTAATCCTATTTTGTGTCAGAGCAGATGACTGCAACCAAGACAGAGCAGAAGTTACATGTTTTTGCCTGGCTAAACTTGCCCCGAGTCTGAGCTTTTAGAAAGTTTGAGCCACTTCAGGTACTAATCTTAAAACCGATGGTTTGAGGTCACTTTATGGGAACTGAACCTAGAAATCCCAAATGATGAAGCTTTGTCCTGTAAGAATAGATTCCTTTTACTTGAAAGATGCTTATATCCCATGGAAAGAAACATCATCTATGTTTGGGAACCCACCACTGGAGCAGGATGAAAGCTTATGTGCTTAATATAATTTGCAAGCATGGTAAAGATTTGGAATAATATTCCCTGAAAACTTAATGAGATCCGTACTGCAAGAGTCCACCATAAAAAATGCAGCTCCCTTCCTTAGAATGATTTGCCCATACTAAATATCTGAAAGTCATGATCACGCTGTTTCCTCAGCAATTAGATATTTTTATATACTACATTTCTTTAATAATACTAAAACTTTTTTTAATTTAAAAAAGCTGTCCCCTTACAAACAGGTTATTAAATTACAGTTTATAGCTCTCGCAGTGGGGTAAACGATGGTCGTTTTATTAAAGTATTTTAAAGAATGGAGTTTTACTGACATGTTGCTCATTGCCAATAGCTGGCCAGGCCCACGAATGCTGCAAAGGTGCAAGTTGCATGTCCCAGAGTCCTTCTGCACACCAAGAGGGAATTTGTGCTTGGTTTTCCACATAATGGGATATCACAGAAAGCACATCCCAGCTGACTCTGAATCTCTGCTGTTTAACACTCATTACTTGTTGAGGGCATTGCATTTTCTCTCTCACAAACATTGAGAGTTAGTTAGACCGTCGGAAGCAGAGGCTGAAGCCTGTTACTGTTCTATTTATTCTTCTTGTGTTAGCTTGTTCGATTCTTTGCAAATGACCCTGCTTCTCCAAAGCTGCTGGCCCACCAGGAGCTCCTCCACTTGAAGGGCTACACGTGCTTACCAATTTGAAAATCCTAAATAAAGCACTGGCAACACCCAGGCTGCATAAAGATACCATGAAAAGGCAAACTCCTGCCGCTAGCCCAAGCGTGCCAAAGGACACGTACCTCTTCAGGACTCACTTCTCCGCGGTGCTACCCTTCCCAGAGCTGCGCTGATGTCAAACTGACATCAGGAAAAACGTAACCCAGGTATTAAGCACAGCACTCGGGAGTCCATCTCACATTTTTTTCCCCGTTTCCACGGGCTTGTAAGTGGTAACCCCGTGCTCCTGTCACCGTGTTTTCTGATGCGAGGTTGCGCTGCAAGAACAGACCTGCACGCGTGTGCGGTCGCGGAGCCGAAGCTGCACCAGCCTCACCGGGGGCTGATCCTGGGGGAGAGCTCCCTTGTCTCCTGCTCCGAGCGATTTCTCTGCACGGCATTTGGCGCTGCAACAGGAAATTAAGGGCTGTAGAAAAGCAACCTTTGGCCTTTAATTCACTTTTTAATAAAATCATTAAAAGAAACCTACTCCCTGCCAGACATTATGGGAAATTGCTTTAATGATACTTGCAAGCAAAACACATCCACTCAGCTGCACGCACGGCTTCTCAATAGCCTCAGCTCGCTTATTTGTGTGTTTGCAGCATGAAAATGGTTTGAATTATAAAGTCAGGCTAGAAAACGTTACATGAACCAGGCCATGATAACAACCAGGGGCCAGGTTCTGTCCATTACACATTTCTGTGTAAACAACAGTTAAGGAGTTTTGCTACAAAAGATCAATAAGCTTGAGCCAAAGACGAGCATCAACAAGACAAAGGGAGCAGAGGTATTTTGTGACCTCCTAGTCTACTGGGAACAAAGTGGGTGCCATTAATGGCACAAGTGACAGGCACACAACAAACCAAACATGCAGCTTGTGGGAGCAAAGCCCCTTCTGCCCACAGCCCAGGTCCTCAGGCTGTTGCTTCTAATCAGGCTGTTCTCCCATTGACTTGAGAGTTTGCCATTGCATGTTCATATAGGCTCTTGTAAAAAAAAAATTAAAATCATGGTATTCTTGTACTAGAGAAGAGGCAAATCTTGCTTTATTAATTGTTAAATTCATAACTTACCATGTGGGCATGTATAAATTTATTTAAGAAATGCATTTAATTGAACTGAACCTATGGATGGGTAGATGGTTACTGAGGACACTTTAAAAAGTACAGATCTGTGCTAAATCAAATTAACTGCTTAGTTACAGCAGTGAAATTTTAAAAGACTGAATAATTTCTATCTAGGGCAAAAACTGCCCTCACATACTTTGATTCTTTCTTTCTTTCTTTCCCATCGGATAGAAAAATGTTAATCAACAAAGCTGGTAGTCAGTTTTCTACAATCAATAAATTCTAAGTCCAAGCCACAGTAGCTTTTATGTCTGTACGTTGTTAAAGTAAATTTACATCACATGTCAAACATTACACATGAAGACGAAAACAAGGCTGATTTCTAGTCCTAAAAGATATATGTGTATCCATAAAATCAGCAAGCTGTGTCCTGAATGCAGCTGGAAGATCATACTCTGACCAAATGGCTTTTTGTCTAAGGCTGGAGATCCGTCAGACTCAACTGTTTTCCAGAACTGCATCTGTTTCAGGGAGCTTTGGGAAAACACAGGATGAGTCCCTGTTCTACCACTCCTGGGGGAACCCAAATTTTCCTGTTTCCTGGGCTGTGGAGCAGCCAAGGGGTCATGCCAGGTTCCCAGAGGCCTTGGGATGACGAGAATCGAGCCCAAAGCAGAGCTGTGCCACACACCCTTCCACAGCAGAGAGCCAGGCAGCCTGGAAAAGTTTGGTCACCGTAGGGAAATGATGAAGGAGGAAAGTCAGAGCTGTGCTAATTAATGACAGGATGACTCGCTAGCACCAGTGCGATCTTGAGAAAAGTGGATCTGATCCTGGCAAGAGGGACTGAGCAGACACAAGGGAGCAGGGAAGCGTTTGCCAGAAGTGTTAATAGGAGCCCACACTGCTGGGCACCTTCCAGGCAAGGTGAAGCCCAGGCAGAAGAAAAGCAGGAAAAAGGTAACTAGAAAGACCAGGGAATATACAACAGATCTTACAAGATGAAACTTCGAACCTGTGGTACCTCTAGCCTAGAAAAATGAAACCCAAGAAGGACACAATATCTCCTAAAAAGTATACTGGAGAAGAGCAGCGGAAAGGAAGAAAACATTGCTTTAATTTAAAGAGCAAATGTGGCACAGGAAGGATGGAGTATAATCTCTGCCGCTAATTACATAAACATACAAGGAGCTCCACTGACTACAGGAAAGAACAGCCAGCAGTTTTAATGCTCATGGTTTTACCCCAAAATGCTGGATATAGCAAAATTTTCTTGCAGTGGCCATAATTATTTACTACTTTTTTGGGGGGAAAAAAAACCAAGCAACCAGATATATTGCTAGTCTTCCTTTCTAACTCTTCTAACTCCAGGAGCCCACACTTTAGTGGCTGAGTAACACAGCAGAGATGGAAAAGGTGACACCAGAACAGAAGACCAGGTGATGGGCTCTTCATTAGTGGGAACATCCTTTGTGAAACGACGCTGCTTCTGGGAGAGCACGTGACGAGAGTATTTCCAGAACATTTTCCTCTGTTTTCCAATGACCTGACATTAATTTCTTTGTGTGGGCTCCTTTCTTTGGCTAGTTGTGTCCCTGTTCTTGTCTGGAAAGCTCCATGGATGAGTAAGGAATGGAATGCCACCTATTCCCACAAGTAACGAGGCTTTTTGAGGTGCAATCCTAAATAGAGAGGGCCCCTGTGTACCTTTCCCAGGGAAGGAATTTATTAGAAAATCCCTAACAAAAAAATGAATAAATCTCTGAAATGAGCTCTTTATCTAATACCTCACCAAATTTCTGGGGAAAGTGTCTAGGTGAAGGCAATTTCAAGCTGGATCTGGTTGATATAAACTGCCACCTGATGAACACTAAAGACTATTTTTGCTTTCGCTAGGCGTGGTCTCGTTTACACTTTGGAGAAGAGCTGGTCCTCAGCTATTCCTGTTGTACAATTAGGGGTTAGGACACAAATAGGGAGATCGTTAAATCGCTGTGTGAACTTTCTTCCAGCCCCAATGCACAGAGATTATTTTAACACAACGGTTCCTCCTAAAGCCCTCAGGCCAGAGCAACCTGCAATCAGGCAGTCCCGGCTCCTGCTAATCCAACTATTTTTTCATCCGAGAGGTCTTAAGAAGCTGCCCTGCTAAACCTGTGGTACCTGTTGGTAACACAGAAACGACGATACTTCCTCACAGAGATGGTGAAGGATGCTAAGGGCAACGTACGAGGTGTCCAAACCCTGTGGTGATGAGGCCACTGCGGTGTCTAGGGGAGCTCTGGGATGCCAGGCTGCAGCAGCTCCTATCAGACAGCTTGGGGCATGGCAGACCTGCTCTGAAGCCTACTGACACTGAAGGACTCCCCCAGGTTTTTATCAGCTTTGGCTCACATCCTTGGCATCTGGTTCGTGCCTCTTTATTTATAATGTCATGCATATCAGAAGCAGCCTCCCAGGGAAAATACGCCAACTCATCTTCTTGCTCAAAGAAGCCATTTAGCTGTGATCATAATCTGTGATTTCATTGCTCGCCCCTATTCGCCTTCTCAGTTAGACTCTCGGGGGTTAGAATTTTATTTCTTTGGCACAGCTTAAGCATTGTGCTGTGCAAATCTATCTGTCTATTTATCTCACGCATACCTATATAATAAGCACGTATATGATGAATAGTAAGTACGTAGGTGCTAGAGGCTTCCTTTGTATTTCTTTGGCACTACTAACAGCCCTTAAAAGGGGAAATAACTCTCATCTGTGCCAGCGCTAAGCTGTCGTGATATGGTCCAAGCATTGTAAGGGAGTTTTATTATAAACAGAACATTTCTGAATAATTAATCATTCCGATATAAGACACACATAGAATTCCAAGTAACGCCTGCATATGTTCTTGGATGAAAAGGGTAAATAAAAGATGGGGAAAAAATGGAATCAAAATAAGGAGCTAAGAAAAGCATGATTTTTTTTTTTTTTTTAAAAATCTTACTCATACAATTCAGAACATATTTTCCCTGTAAAGTAAATGGATAAGATATCCAAGTATACCTCTGATAGTATCTCAGCTACATGTGCAACAGTGGGGCATAAGGATGGGGTGCTGGACAACATCATCTGCTGTTAACTACCAAACACAATTCCAAAAAGTAAGGGCCAAGCTCTTGGCACTGCAGCAGTGGATGTGCAACCTGTCAGGCTGCCCAGAGACATCTCTGTGTATAAACTGGTGCAGCCAGTCACTTGTTTTGCTCTTAAGAAAACCAACCAATGATAAACATGTGCACTTCTGCTACAGTTGCTAAAGCCAAGAATCCACCAGGGTGAGATGGGCAAGAAACTCGTGTGAGGCAGGAAGTTTGGTGGTTACTCATCATTTCAATGGATGTTTCACTGCACTCCCATTACTTTTTTCGGAAGCACAAGGAGTTGGTGTGTGGCACACCCAGCCCGAGGAGGCTGTAGTCCATAAGGATGCAGTCTATGGCATTACTCACTGCTTTCTCTTCCCTGTCCAGCTCACGTTTGATATTCCTGAAAGTCAGTCTTGCCCTCCCTCCGATGTGTGGTTCATTATTAGGTGGAAACAGAGTTATAGGATGGTCTCTGTATGGCAGGGTAAGGCACAAAATGACCTTTTAAACACACAGCACAGCTCTGGGGAACCCAAAGGGATGCGTTATTTTTGCTGGCTTAATCATCCAGCAGGATCACCTCAAGAATGAGAACTAATTTCTGCTTTTTCCACTCAGCTCTTTTCTCTCATGCCATCCAAAGTCTCTCAAATCCAGCCAAGCACATCTTTAGTAAATAAAAGGTTGAAAGAGCTTTGTTTTGTAGTCATGTAACATGAAATTGTATTTAATATATAAAGCTAAAAACAAACAAACAAACAAAAATTGGAGTGGTTCATAGGAATAATGCATTTCTTCTCTGACTAATACAAAAGGCATTGTCAGAGCACTCCCAAAACCAGCATCTATAAACAACCCCAACCTTTGAAATCCTGCTGCTGGGTATTTCTAAAACATTGATGAACTGGCAGACCTCAGGTGTCATCTTCCATGCTTCTTCTACTGAACATTTGGAAGAAATTTAACTTATCCTTCATTCAAGACTCGATCAGATGATGGCCTCACGTAATCTCGTGCTCTGCAGCGTCAACGTGGAGGGAAAGCTCACAGGAATTTATCATGGCACACCCGTCCGCAGCCAGAACAACCCTGTTCTAGTAATGGATGGATGCACCAGCCTCACAGGTGAAATCCAGATCCAGGTGGGCTCACAACCAGCCATTTGGTAGTGGGATTTGGGTTATTCATGCTAATTTCTGCGCTTTAAATTGCAAGAGATTGTGTTGCTGGTGGCTGTAGGCTTACATTTTAGCACCAAGCTACAAGGAGGCATAAATAGACTAACTACAGCTGAATCATTCAGGGGAACCACATAAAAAAAGCCCAAGAAACTGGAGTTTGGACAGTGTTACCTTAGACTTCAGCAGTAATTGTGGTATCTAGCAAAGGTTGTTGGAATTTATTCTTTTTTACAAAAATATAAAATTATTTATGATGACTTTAATGGGAGAGGAAAATGGAGTGTGTCTGACTTTGCAGCTTTCTTCCTGGATTTGGAAGGGTTTTTTTCTATATTAGGGATCAGGACTTTTAATACAAATCACTCCCAAACCCCACTGAATTCCCTGAACCCAACACAGGGACACAGTACCTGAAACATGCTTTGTGCACCCCGAGGGCCCTTTAGACCTTAACACCTTGGTCCCTGGTGCTAACAACTGGCAAGCAAAAACTTGTGCATTTAATGCCATTACAGCAGGGCAGCTTGTTACCATGCAGAAAAAATCACGCAAAGCTCTAAATCTGCATTGCAAAGTTATAAATCAGCCCCATCTACATAAGTGGACAAGTTCAAGTTGAAGTTATCGAGTATGACGGCTCGAGTAGCATCCTGTACGTCAGACCCAGAACTGAATGACCCCTCTTTTCCTTTTGCCAAAGAGACAAATGGTGAGAACGTGTCAGACTTTATCTCTGATTCACATTTTTAGCTGGGGACATCGGAAATTTTAAACTGAAAATAATGTCTTTCTAGGGGCGTGTTACAGCCTTTTCCTGACAAGGTCTTTATTTTTAAAAACAGAGCAATAAACAGAACAACACCCAAATAATGACAGCATTGAGCCGTACGGATGGTTTTAAGCGCTTGTCATCAAAGAGATGCTGAGCTGCTTGTCTCCAAAGGCAGATTCATGAATGACTTGTCCTCCTTGCAGCAGCACAGCATCGCATGCCTTGGTCTATGTCATGGCCCTGGCTGAGATAAGCCCCTGACAGATCTTTCATCTTTGTCCCGCTGACAGAAGGTCCTTGGTGATCCCCCGTTGAAATATCAAAGCACTAACGACACGCCACACTCAACATCCCACCATGATGTTCCCCAGGTCCATGATCTGGCCATGACATCTTATATAAACCAGTAGTTGCTCTCATACCAACACTCACAGTCTGTGGCTGGGTTACAGCACTTCTAGATGCCAAAGTGCCGTAAGTAGGATGCAGCCTGGTGGAAGATGGGAGTTTTTATGCTTCCCCCTAAACAAGCAAAACTCCCCCACAGTAAAAAAAGAAAACAAAAAAAATTATTAGCAAAACATCCTAGTTCTTCACTGCAGAGCAGTCAGATCATAGAATAGTTTCAGCTGGAAGAGACCTTCAAGATCATCAAGTCCAACCTTACTCCTAGCCGTATCAATATTAGTACATGTATCTCAAGCAGAGATGATTTGCCTTTCCCCTGCATTAGATAAACAGCAGCTTTCCTTCTTTCTTTCTCCAGGAAATCATAACTGTGTAGCTTGCCATATTCCTCAGAGGCTGAGTTACTAACAGCCTTCACAATCCTTTCCATTAGGAAGCAACCAAACAAACTTGACAGAAGCATCATTTATTCAATCACTTTTACCAAATTCTGTTTATGTTATTTTTAAAGTGGATTTAGCATTCACAAGACTATATCACTTTATGAAATGAAGGCAACAAAAGCTCTTCCTGTTCACAGGAAATGGGACAGAAGTTGTTCTTCACATGTCTTTGAAAGCTCTCTGCTGCTCTTCTGGCTCTTCACTCAAAAGTGCTGTGAGGTCTCACATGTGGCCATGTGAGTTCTATAGAAAGTGCCAAAAACATGCCCAGAATATTGACTGTTTTCTGTCCCTGAGAAAGTGAATGGGAAGGTCAGTCCCATTGACTCATTCAACAAGCCCCTGTTGA
This sequence comes from Actenoides lindsayi, assembly GCA_025331215.1. Taxonomy (NCBI): domain Eukaryota; kingdom Metazoa; phylum Chordata; class Aves; order Coraciiformes; family Alcedinidae; genus Actenoides; species Actenoides lindsayi. The sequence goes on along the minus strand of WTSP01019186.1, from coordinate 107,221 downwards.
CAGCCTTGTGGTGGTGACTACCATCACCACCAAACCGGGCTCGATTCAGACTAGTACTTGTTCTTCCTGCAGTGGGAATTTAACCAGTGGTCTGGCCTTTTTTTGGGGGGGTTGGAAAGGTACCCAGAAGCCTCACAGCCACCCAGTTTAAAGCCTGTATCAACGACAAACAAGGGGAGGGGACTGTGTGTGGTTTCCTATCTGCACCTGGACCCACCACAGCAGCTTGTGGTGGCCATGTGCTTCATCTCATCTCTGGGTTATCCGCCACAAAGCAAGAAGCAAGTGGGATTTTATCCAGAGAAATACTCTAAAGTGTGGTGATTGGTAGCAGTAGCATTTTGTAAAGTGTTTCATTTCACACAATTAGCTTCTTAGTCCACAAACGTATTTTTCTGAAAAAATTCCCAGCTGTCTACTGCGCAATAAAGCTAATTAATTTCACTTGACAGTATCACATTTTAAAGCTGGAAATATCCCTTTTTTACAGAAAAGCTTCCTGATCAGCCAGGCTTGTGGTGAGGCAGCACTTATTTTTCCTCAGTTGGAAGAGACTTTGTGCCACACGCAAACAAAAATGTGATTGGTAACCCTGTTCTGGTTTAACCTCTGCTGACAGCTAAACACCATGCAGCCACTCACCCACCGCTCTCCCTTCCCCCTTCAGACCCCCTCCTGGTAGATGGGAAGGAGAGTCAGGAGGGTGGGTTTGGGAGGACAGTTTAATAAAAGAATACAAAGAAAGAAGCAAACAACATTAATACAATACTACTAATGAACTGATAGACAAACTGAATAATAGACACGAGGAAAGCTCTACCTGTGCCCATGATGCCAACTGTCCCTTGCTCTGGCCGCACTGAAGCACCTTGAACACATCCATCCCTCGCCTGGGCCAGCCCTCCCGTTTTATAGGGTCCTGACTCGACTCTCCCATTGGCTGGCTCAGTTGTTTATCCTGCTGCAGCCTCTCCCAACTGCTCGGGCCAGCAGCTGCTGGTGATAATTTAACCCGAACCAAACCCAGGACAACCCTAATCCCTCCAGTGAGCATCACACCGGTCTTGCAAACCGGCCTCTCATTCCGATAAGGAAGGAAGACATCAATGCTAAATTTATTGGTCACCAGGCAGCGCATTGTGGCTGGAATTTTCCAACAAGCTCAGCCTCTCCAGCAGTGGCCAAACATTAGAAAGGAGCTCTTCATAGTCCAAAATAAATGTCTACGTTTTCAGAAGACAGGCCGAGATTAGGCACTGTCTGGGAAGAGATTCCATCTTTTTATCACTTCCAAGTTTTATTTTTGCACGTGAATTTTGTCCTCGGGCCTGGCTGAGCTGGAAGAGGCACGTGATGCTCTGCTTCTCAGAAGGGCCAGCCAAGCACAAGCATCGCCAATGCGCAACGCTGGCTGTGCCGCTGGATGCTCTGCTTCAGTGGCACTGGAAATCACTGGCCCTGGAAGATCGCTGTAAGTAACGGATGGTCTGGTCATATCCTCCATGTCTGGGCCAGGCAAAGGGTGATGCAGAGTCAGTATAACTTTAAATCAGAGTCACCAGCTTTGCCCTTTGGAGGGTGCTTGAAAAAACACCCCAGCAAAGCGTGCACACAGATCGTATCACATTGCCTACTGTAATGCAAGAGAAATGAGAAATCAAAGACACTGGAGACTTCTATTGTTCTTTTTAAGTTCTCTCCCAGCAAATACGGTGCCCATATTTTACAAGGCTACAACACAATAATCTACCACCACCACTTTAATGGCCAAGCAGTTGCAGAGTTGATCTATAAACCGATGCTGCCATTTAATGTGGTTTCCAGTGAACTGTAAAATTTATAGCTGTAACTAACACCCCCCCTGCCCCTCTCTCTTTTATGTTCTCCTCAAAAAAACAAGCTGCTCCACAGCTCCAAAAGCCAACGTGCAGAAAATCAATGTGTAACACTAAGTGAGCTAATTAGGATCATATTGACACACCATGGATCGGGTCAATTAAGCAGAGATTAATGCCTAGTACTGGATGGATGAATACCACCAAAAGGAAGGCACAGAAACATTCAGAGCCACCCTTCTCACACAACTTCTTCCACGAACAGTGGCAAAACTGCTACGGAGAGCACAGACTCTCTAGGAGCTTTCTTCCATGGGCTTTCCCCACTCTCTCCCTTGCAAACTCCTCAGTTCTGCTTGGACTGCCTCACCACCATCATCATCTCAGCGTGGTGCCACTGGCACCCCTTCTTTGGCAGCTGCTGGCACGTGTGTCCTTCCCCTGAGCCATGCTGATAAGAGTGGGTGTAAGATGAAATCCACTCCTGCTCAGCTGGCCTGGCCCTCCTCATGTCCCCTTTCAGGTGATTGATGGGATTTAAATGGGCTTTGCTTCAAGGCCTCCACATGAGGGGAAACTTTGTCCCAAACGAACGTAATGTTGGAAAATCTTGGGCGCGCACAAGCGCATGAACCGATTTAAGCTCACTGTTGTGAGCTTGGAATAAAAACCAGGGGCCTGATCCCAAAGCCCATTAGCCTTTGGAATGGCTCCCTATGATGTCAGTGGATTTTGGAACAAGCTTTTGATGCTTTCTGGTAAGGGCTGATGGAAAAAAATCTCCAAGCTTAATTGGGTTGGGGGGGTAGGTGGTAAGGAAAATGTTTTTAGATGAATACCACCTTTGCAGGGGATGAGCATGATTCCTCAAGGTGCAGTGATACTTGCTTTAGAAAACTCCCACACTTACTGCTTTTGACTCTTTGTTTACAGGCTACAATTTTTTTTAGGGGTAGGATTAACTTTTTGACCTCATGCGAGACTACATTTAACGTTTTAATCTCAACATCTTCCTGGAGGGAAGGAGGATCCATTTCAAGACTTTTATCTGGATATTCAATCAAAACTTTGACCTCCGTTCCCTTGCCACTACCTCTCAGCCACAAGCACAGTTGTCTGCGAACAACAGGAGCAGTGACGATGCCACAAGATATTGAGCAACAGATGCATGCCTCCATGGGAGCTTTCTCAGGGGGATTGGGAAAGCAGTCCAAAGGGACACGAAGTCTTCCTTGGATATGCTAGGAACTCCTGGTGTCAGGTGTATATCTTCTGATAAGAGAAGTCACCCTCTTCAGCATCATGGTTGCACTACTTATTTAACCATAGACTTCCTTTAAAGGTGGCTTTGCCTGGAGCCAGAACATGAGTGGTGATTTGGGGTAAGGCCGTGATGGGGTTTGGAGAAATGTCATGCTAAGCTCACGTCGGCACTCCCACACTTTTTATTAAACAACAGAGCAAAATGAAAGCAGAGGGCCAGATTCTGATGTCATTGTTTGCTATTAAAACCAAGCATAAGTCAATGGGTAATAAACTTGCCACTAGAGAACCACGGTGCTATGCCCAGTAATTACAGCCAGAGCCCTAAAAATCAGTGGAGGTGGGAATGGAAGAGAGCTACCAGCTTCGGGAAACAGACATTAGGAACTTTAACAGCAGGAGAAAACAAGACGGAAAATGAACAACAGGAACCAAGTCCCTGGTTTGGGACGTTCAAAAGTGTTAGATTGTTTCTCTTCCCCACTTAACTCAGTACATCATCCTCTGCCTACATTTGCCAGGGGAGATGATCCACTGGCAGCCTCCGCACTCAACACGATGCAACTATACCCAGACACTGCCAGGCAAGGCTGCAGACACAAGCATCTCTTGTTTTCTGATAAAGTCAAACATGGAACCACTGAGCAACTTGCAAGCACCTTAGCAGAGCTGTAGGATATCGGTGGAATACGGCACGTGTTGCACAGCCAGCTAGTGAGGAACCAAAGAGCCCCTAGAGCAGAAACAATAAAAGTGCAATTGCAAGGGGCAGCGAATACCATCTCTGTGAATCTGCTCTGAGCACTTTACAGCAGGGAGAGCTCAGCTCTAGTTTTACAAACCAGCCTGGCAGCTGTGCTATTTATACGTTCACCACCAAGTTTTCATTAATTTTAACATGTGTTAATAGATGCCCTGTATTATTTTGGAAGACTAAATGTGAGATTTATTTAATTTCCTTAAATATCGAATACGGGTCAAGCAAAATAAACCGTGGATCATATAAGGGGAAAAAAAAAAAAAAAAGAAGTGTCAGCTCAACAGAATTCAGACAGAGCAATGTCTGATCATATTTACAGAATTTATAGGTTTGGAAATCTCCAAAGAAATCTGAGGAAACCTAAAGCCTGCCTGAGTACATTGAGTGAAATTCCTCTTGGTAACGCATAAATATTCCACAGGTCTTTACAAGAAAACCCTTTTAACTATATGTAAATATTCCACAATCTTTTAGAAAATCTCCAAGTTAAAGGTGATGCTTAAAACAGGCTCTTTTTTTTTTTTTAACTTTTAATATTTTAAATGCCATTTGCAGCTCCTGTCATTTCCCTCAGAGTTGTTCCTTTTCCTAAAAACACCAGTGTTTCCAAACAGCCACACAAAGGCTTTTGAAACAGAGTCCTTGTGTTGTTTTAAAAAAAAAAAAGTTCTCAAATAAGAACTACACGCACCTAAATCAAACTGCAGCTACAAACAAACTTCTCACCTCATCTTGCTCCTTAGGATTTAATGGAAAACTGGCATAAAGCGTTGCAGCAGAAAAAAAAATCCCTGCCACAAAAAATAAATCTGTCATACTTGGGAAAATCCATTCATCAAAGGAGGGCAAAATACAATGAAATCGTGAGAAGTTTATGGAATAAATCTGTAACTGATTTGGCTCTAATATTTAATCTCCTTCTGCTACCTTGTAGCGCGATACTGCGTTCACCCTGCATAACTTGAACATGACAATGGAGTTTTACTAGCAGATTTATAACTTAATCAGAGTATGACTGGTATGGTAGGACAAAGCCAGTGTCTTCTGAGTGTTTCTGATTCTGGCCAGAGGGACAGATGCTCGGGGAGGTAAATCAGACATAGTTTGACTGGTAACACATGACTTTGTAGAAGAGCCGTTGATTTACACCACTGGAGAGCCTGGCTCTGATCTGCGTGGAAAAGGCACCTTCAAAGCAAAACTGCCCCGGTACACACCGGTTCCAGTCAAACACAATCCTGTTTTGTCCTGGGAGCCAGGGTCTGGGATCACAGGTTTGTAGCGAACAAGAAAAAGCGGCAGGAGAAATGCTCTCAGCTTTGTTCCTTTACCACCAGGAGAACCTTTACCCCGGCCCACCGTGCCGGTGATGCTGAGCTTGCTGACACGTCAGGCTTCAAAGGAGGGCGAGGGGCAGCTCTGAAGGAGCTGACCTTGCAAAGAGGTTTGTTTATTGGCAAGAAGGGGTGCCCTCCTTCAGCCCAGCGGCCAGCTGAGTCAAACGGCTTCTGTCTGAGCCCATGAGCTGCGGGAAACTGGAGAGCACACGGGAGGGCTGCGGTGCCCATCCAGAGGCTTGACTTTCTTGAGTGACAGCTTGATGAACTCGGGCATGAGGAGCTGGCCCTTTGAAGAAATAATTATGCCGCTAGTCAAGAAAAAAAATAGCTCTGCGTTGTGCTGTACATGTTTACAGAGTGCCAGCGAGACCAGCAGGCGCTGCTTGGCACGGGTGCTGCAACAGGGAAGACGTGGTTCCAAGAGTTATTTATTCACCGGAGATCCTGAAAGGATGTTTGCTGGATCACGCAGAAGAGTGGAAGCTCCTGAAATCCAGGATGCCGTAACTTCAAGTAGGAGCAGGCAGCAGAAGATTTATCTCTCTGGGCTACTGGGAGCTTGTCACTGCTTCAAGTGCCATAATTGCCATTTGATCTCCTCCCCCCCCGTGACTCCCCAGTGGCAGTCTCCATTGCGACAACCCTGATGGTGATTATTTATGTCATATAAACAACATATGTTGGTATAATCATCGTTTCCCACTTCTTAATTCGCCAGTTTCTCGATGAGCTTTGCAAATGCAAAAGGAATGGGAAGGAAAATGATCAACACTGAGCAAGCTCAGGGGCTTGTCTCAGATGTGTCCCCCTCCAGAGAGTCTCTGCATGCCACCGTGCTGCTGGGTATCTGAAGAAGCTCTGGCCCGGCCTTGGCCCTTAGGATGCTGTTGGCTCCCAGTGCTCCTCAGAAGGTCATTTAGTAAAACAACGCATACGTGGCTTCTTTGATAATAAACCACCCACCTTCTGCCTTCCCGTGCCGCGTGCTTCCTCTGGGATGGATGCCTCCCCTGTGCCAGCCTCTTGACGGCATCTTGTTCCCCTACCCCTCTTGTTGTGTCTACATTCTCCGGGATAATCTCCTGCATTTGCACACTGCATTGTTTTCATTCCAGCCACCGGGGAGATAAGGCTATCAGCGTTATCACAATCTTTGCTCCGGATAATCTGCCGCGTGCTCTTGTGGCAGGCACGCTCTGCAGCGCTGGCGGGGCAGGGCTCAGCGTACCACTGGGATGCTCATCAGCCGTGGCCTTGCTGTACAACTTGAAGCAAATCACCTCAGTTCTTGTTTTCCCATTCGCCACCATCTGTCTTGCTCATTTTTGAGAGGAAGGCTCACTTTTAATACAGATAGATGAAGCTAAGCATGGGGGTGGACCTTGCCTGGATCCCTGCTGACTACTGCGATACAAATTGCATTGTAATGTACAATACGTTGCCTTATGTCCAAGTCATAGGCAAATATTTGTATATAGATAAGCTGACATTTTGTTTAGTATGTGCAATCTAATTTCCCATAAAACCTCTAATAAAGAATTATAAAGTGAATTTATTGCTTCCCTTCAAAGCAAGGACATGGTGCCACTTTGAAGGGGTGTTTGAAGTGTTAAATCCATTTCTGTGATGCTTTAATACATTTTCTGTACCTTGTCTTGGGTTTTGTTTTAGTTATTTTAATATTATTGTGCCACTCTGTTAAAAGGCCATAAAATATTTTAAAGAGCAATAAAAGTAAACACAAATGCTAAAAAGCCCATTCTTCTCTCTCCAACCCACTGAGAGAGGAAGAGACAGAGGATTTAGGCATAACAAAATTCATGGCAGCTGTGTAAATAAAATAAAAGAGCACACTGTTTTTCTGTTGATGATGATTCTTAACATCTTGCTATCTAGCAGGAGCCCAAGGCGAGCTATGGGAAGGAAGCAGAAACACCGAAGGAGAGCACACAACGGAGGGCAAGCTTTGCATCCTTCCTGAAAATGGGAATTGAAATAAAAGAACAACAGAGGAAGCTTTCCAAGGCAAAGAGGAAGCTTTCCAAGTCTAGCAGACTTCACCTGCTGCAGGCATGAACCAGTTGAAGGGTGTTATTGCAACCAGTGTTAATAAGGATGTACTCCTCGCCAAGCCAGAGCAGGCTTTGGTAGGATCGACCCCCCCCGAGACAACCTCCCTTCTCCCTGGCTTTCGTTTGCTTTCCATGAGCCACAGAGTTCAGCTCTGTGCTGGGTACCTGCTTACGGTTCACTGTAGTTTTAAAAAAGAGAGCTGAAAGAAGACATAACTCGATAAACTACGTGGTACTTCTCAGCCCACCCATGAATTTTACTCAGTGTGGGAAGAGGAAACTCTGGTCTAGCTGCAAAACTGAAGTTCAGTGATGAAGGAATGAAGGGATGAAAACAGTCAGAAAGAGTCTTTCAAAAATCTGAATAATGACTGTTGATGCTACTAAAAATAGAGAGACAAAAACCCCTGCCAAAAAGGGTTTATCTCAGGGAAATTGGATTCTCGGTGTCGATGCTCTCTGCAGAAATTTTCAACAGTTCTCATAAAAGAAAATACGGATTTTGAGCCAACATCCCTCCTTTCTGTAAAATATTCCTGACAAAAGCGTGATGTTTTTCTCCCTAGCCTGGGCCAGTGCAGGGAGCACAGCACCTTCCCACACTGCATCTGACTGTGAGGGATGGCAGCTCTCACCGGGTCCAGGGCATCAAGGAGCTGGCAGAGCTGCCATCAGCTCTCAGCCTTCCTGCCTTATTAAAAACTAAGAAAGCTGTATGGGTTATTCTATTTAGAACATCTTAAAATCTGAATTTGCAGCTAGGTCTCCAGGTACAGGCTCATGCCCTGGTTTACTGCTTGGGATGAGCACAGTGCACTGTAATACAGCTTGGGTTTAGGGTTCAGCTGTAATTAAATACCAAAACCTCCCAAACTGCCATGCTTGTTGGAGTTTTTGGAGATGTCAGGCATGTTCTGGAGAGAGTGTTTATTTTCCAAGAGGCAGCTTGCAAAACTCTCTTTGCCTTCAAGACTGTTTCACCAATGAGCTCGTAGAAACACAGTGCTTCACAGTTGCCAGTCACTGGGAAGATGGCAGAAGTGAAAAGAAATTTGCCTTCAAAAGGTGGGAGAGTAGAATAAATTTGGGAGCACTGGGGTTAGCAAAAGCTCAGTGGGAACAAAATATGAATAACGATCAAGTTGGTTCAACAGGTAATGAGCATCATGGGGGCTCCTTCAAGAGCTGGAGACCTCCTGGCTTATGTTAGAAAGATCTCCCAGGTAAAGAAAGGTATCAGGATTCTGCCCTCAGTTTATAGGGTGAGCATCGCAAGCCCTGAACAGCCTGGGGCCAGCTGAAAGGACTGCCTTGCAGGGCCTCCACCACCCCATTGCACCCCAACCTGGCCCACCAGTACCAGACAGGGCACACGGCTCTCCCGACTCCTGAGTGCTCTGCAGTCTGTAATTGCAGCACACACACAGACCCCTGTGCTACATGAGGAAAGCGCTCGACTATGGTTTTCTGGAAGTGACTTCATTTGTTCTGAGACCTTAATGCAGGACTTGGTTGTATTTATTTATTTTTCCCTGTATTTTCTTGTCCTAGACAACATATCTGCAGCTGTGAAGGGCTGATGACTCCCCTTGCTAAGCAGACTTTCTCCTGAGAGCCTTCTTTCAATGGTCTCCATTGTAACGATCTGGATTTTGCATTTCCGCCGTCGCGCTGACGAATGGAGTCCCAGGTCCTGGAGTCACTAAAATGAGCACGGGGAAGAAATCACAGCCAAATTCACCAGCACAGCTCACTAGCCACTGATTTATTTCCCTCGGTGACCTCCACATGGCTGCGGTCCAGGCGTGAGCCCACGTACTGCTGGAATCCTACACATCATTTCGGGGCCTTTACTCATCATTTACTAGACCGTGCTCTCTGAGTTGTCAGTACGGTTTCCAGGAGCGAGAGACTCTCGTTGTGCTCAGTGGGGATTTGGCCACGGCCTTCCGGAAGGACAGGAATACTGAAAATACTAATGTCCTCCAAGTTACTCACTTCAGTGTGTTTTGTAAGGCCTGAACATGGAAAATTATTTGTCATTTCCTTGCAGACACTATTTTCAAAGGAGAGATCTATCATTCTGGCAACAGCGCAGCACCGTGATTTAATCGTTTTATCTCTCAGCCCAGCTCTGCCGCTTAAGTTCAGGAATCTAGCCTGGTCCCTTCTTCCTCTCCTTTTTTGTTAACAAGCACACGGTGCTGGTCTAATAAGGCTTGTTCGCTGAACAAGATCCGCTGACATGAATGAACCCTGGCTACCAAGGGAAACACGGTTTGCAGTGCTCAGAGCTTCACCCGGAGGGATGCGGTTGTTTGGAAGCCTCAAGTGACTCCACCAGATCAAGAGATTTAGAGATGGGAATTCATCACATCACTTCACTAGAGAGACACGGTCATAACGCTGGGGCGTAGAGGTGCTGGAGGAGAACACTGCTGTGAGAAAAGCTTTCTGAGGCTTTTCTATCCATTCTCATGAACCCATGGAAAAGGTTCCCTTCACACCTTCTAGCAGAGCAACTGGAGGAAGGGATACGAACAGGGTTTCTTGTGAGCCACCAATTTTCTTCAGTTCTCCTACCTCCAACAGCTGTAGGTACCATTTATATCTATATTATAGTAGCTCTCAAGTCTGGCACACAACTAACACAGCTAAGAAGGGGAGGTTGCAAACCAGCCCTGCGCTTTACCACCCATCCTGATAACAGGCATCCCTTGACTCTCCTTATCCCCAGCCAGCCCAGTGGTTTCAAACTCTAAAACCAAGAGCGCAAGCACGCTTAGATTTATATATAGTTTTGGGATGTTGTGAAGCAGTAAGAGATTTCTTTCATTTTGCTCTTATTTTTAAAAGGCAGAATACTTTATTTTCTATGTTTTACAAGAAGCCAAGTTACAAAGGGCTTGGTCTTGTGAGGGCTTGAGGGCACTTTGCTTTGATAGAGTTCCACCCCAATATGTATATTGAGCCTCATATTTGCTTTGAATAGAAGTTGAAATGCCTGTAAGTTCTGGCTACAGCAAAAACATGGAAGTAGTCAGACCTCTTACAGGAGAAGTCAAATTACACCTTTGGAATAGGAACCAGACATTTCAGAGCTGAGACAGAAATTAATTAGTAATAAAGACAGAAGACCATGAAGCCCAGAACTATGGATGAAAGAAGGTAAATAACCTCCTGAAGCCCTGACACGCCAACAACCTCCTCCACCAAAACATTAAAGATGTCTCTGCACAAAATAAAAAAAAAAAAATAAAAAAAAGAAGTGCATTTTAGGGCTTGAGAAGGGTCTGCCTTCAGGAATTCCTTTGTCCATCTGCCCAAAAGTCTTGGTATCAGTTACAGCTTGTGAACCACTCAAAGCTTTCTGATGTCTCTTAGCCAGCAGATTCCCTCTCTCTGCTTCCAAGGATTATTTTTTTTCCCCATTAGAATACAAATTTTGGACAAATTCCCTCTCATCGTCCACAAGTGTAACAGATGATCTCTCACTGAATTATTTTAGAAATGCATTTATGGAGTCTGTTGTCTGAGATATAGAAGCTCCATCTTTCCTATACTATATATTATCAAGGATCATTAACAGGGTCCAGAGCATGAAAGACTGACTTTGGAACGGAGAAAAACCTTCCACCAGTCAGCCAGACACTCTGTTACGCATCTGTGCTCATAATCCGCTCTGTATCTCTCTCAAGTGCCTCTTGTGTGTGGAGGATAGAAAGCTATTGCTGATACCAGATGAAGGAGGTGCTACCGTAGCTCAGGTGATGGAAAGTTACACCTTTTGGTCACATAGATCCCCCGTCTGCTTCTCATGGAGGACACAACCCCGGCCATTTGCAACAGCAGACCTAACGCTGTTGGATGGCATATACTGTTGGGATGCTAACCTCGTGCCATCTTTGGAAAAGTGATGGCTTCCTGTGAAATGGTCATGGTGAAAGTGAAGGGCCCCAGCCACACAAAGTGCTCACCTTCCTGGTCTCTGGGTCCACAGGTTGGCCGTGTCCCAGTTCTTTGCTGGGAACTGACCTGAGTGTGGTCTGGCTCCCACGTGTGCCCCAAAGCTGGGGGCCACGGGACATTTCATGAGCTCTCTTGGCATAGATAAACTTCAGGCATGGGCTAGGGACCTCACCATGCTGAAGCATTAGAGTTGTCCGTGCTTCATCCGTTGTGTTGGAGTCAGACATGCGAAAGACCTTATGAGGATTTACTTGCAAAGAAAAAAAAAGAAAACACAAACGCGATGCTGTACACTGAGTAGCACAGAAAATACACTGCCCTGAGCCAACCAAATACCTAAACTGACACTTAAGTGTTCTCTTTGTGTTTAAAATTGTGCATGTCCAGGGGCCTGGCCCAGGCAAGTCAGCTGCCCAGCACTGCTTGGGACATTCTTTTTGGTTTACAAGGAATCTTTATCGAAGCAGTACACAATGATAAGCATTAATAGAAAGGACATTCCTCTCCCATAACTTTAAAGAGAAACCATTAATTCCCTTTGCAGAAATGTGCACAATGTGAATTCCTAGAAGGGTGGGGCAGGAGGGAGGAAAGGACTGAGAGGTGAAAACTTGGGGGAAAAAACACAATGTAAGCTCTATATTGCATTAGGTAGCTTTAGAGAAGCAATGTGTCTTGATGAAAAAAAGCACTGGTCAGCCTGTCCAACTTGATCGTCCTGTCCTCAGCTAATGTCCCCTGTGCATGGTCAGCCCCTTCTCTTGCCCACTTGTCACCTGCCATCCCCAGGGCTAACCCCAGGCTGCGGACACAAGGACAAGTGCTGCAAGACTTCTTGCCACGTGCCATTGCCCCGTGACAGCCAGTCCACTGGGGCACTGAGCCCGGTGCCAAGAGCAGGAAGGGAAGGGAGGAGACAGAGATGTGAGGAATCAGAAAGGCAATTAACCACAGGCTCAGATAAGAGTAAAATATTCCATCTGTCTTTGTTTTAATGTCATTGATCTAAACCAGAGATGCAATGATTTCCAGTGCAAAAGTTTACGGGCAGAATCTCTCTGTCTGCCGGTGCAAAAGGCTCTCTATACTTCAGAGTGGGAGCACACACCACGTTGGTGCAGTTTATCTTCTGGTGAGCTGAAGACTTCAAGGAGATCACTTTAACGAGGGGTTAGTAAACGTCACAGTTGTCTGCAGTATTTTACTGGAGGTTGGAGGGACTGCTCAAACATCCGCTCGGGAAGAATAAACAAGCAGCCTTGCCACGTCGGTTATAGCTGACTCACGTTTTTTTGGGATGGAGGTAATCAATGGGCTCAAGTCACAGTTTGAAAGCACAGGAGCTCCTGGGGTATGACTTACAAGGGAAATAAGAGCAGGAGGAGGGTGCGGAGCCTCCGTGCCATCAAGTTCTGTCCCTCTCCATTACATTCGTACTTTAATATCGCACCCAAGAAGGCAGATGCAGGGGTGGTTGTTTTTCAGAATCAACACTCTGGGTCAGAAGCAATGACTGGTAGAGCAGAGATTGGGGACAATGTACCACTACAAACGTTTTAGAGCTGTGAAAGGAACTGTGTGGACCAAGAATCCTCTGCCTGTGTCTGACCGCTCGCAGAAACAAATCAACAGGGAATTTCCTCACTTGCAGGAAAATATTCAGAAAATTTCATTTGTATAATACATTTCACCTAATCCGTATTTCCCTAGAACGAAGAGACAGAATATAGACTCTGGTAGGAAATTAGATACAAGAGGAACCAAAAGAGGAGTCAGTGTGATTTCCTATGTGGATACCATAATGAAATACATAATGAAATACCTTCTCTTTGCTATCAGTCACTGAAGAGAAAGTGCAAATCCAGCCTGTCACAAATTTCCAGTATGATGTTGTTGTCAGAATGTTGCACAAATCAATCTCTCTCTCTCCCCCCCCCCAGAAACAGAAAGACATTTGACACTGGAAAAACGTGTGTCACCCAAATGAAACAGTAAAATCTGCAGGGTGAAAAGGCATTAGTGATATTATCTCTTACCCAAGTGCCAGCCCTGCCAGCAGCTGGGAACATGAGCTCCACAGAGGTTTGAGGTCAACAGAAGAAGCCCGTATGGGTAACCTAATAGCGCAGTATAGGCAGGAATGATTTTTCACTGTACAAAGGGCAATTTCATGGTCATCTCCCTTGGAGAGCTGGTGGGATTTGGAAGCTGAACTGCTATTTGTGCCTTTGAAACCCCCCCCTGTAATATTTAGACAGAATGGTCACTGGGTATGAAAAAACCCACCAAACCCCAAGCAGGTAAAGCTGGAACCTGTTTTAATCTAATTCTGTCTGAGGAAAGTAAGGTCTGTCACTTGAACAAGAGAAAACTCTCAAATGTTGTCCTGTGGATCACTGTGCATTTGATGAAACTCCCCTTACCAGTGCCTGTGGCTGCAGGGCCACAAGCCACCACGTTTGGTGAACCCTCAAGTGACACGCACCATGCTCTGTGTTTCAGGACACTCCAGAAGCCACTGACACGGTGACAGGGGATACACAGAGTTCTGTCATTCTCAGAGCACAGCAGCCAACAAACTGAGCCCTGCACTTCACAGGCTTAGCATCCTTCCTGTGTTCAAGAACAAACAGTGTCACTGGAAGAAAACTTGCATTCCTCTTTGCAAGGGTGACTTTGCTCCCTTTTGCAAAGTCCTTTTTTTACTGCAGATATTCTCTCTTGCGATAGATTTCATAACACGCAGTAACCTTATGCTGAGTAGGTTGTTTTTGCAAAGAAAGCAGGATTTTTTTTTTCCCTCTAAAAGACTGCTTCTTTCAGACTGCTTCTGTCCAAGGAAAAAACAAGGCCTGTGCTGTGGCAGCAAGTCCTCTAGGAAATTCTGTGGCTGATTCCTTCTCATCTCCCTGGGTGCCAGAGGCCACGTCTCTCCTGTGGCTCCCAGCTGCACGTGGACATCACGTCCTTGCCCCTTGCTCATGAAGGTATCCCTTGTATCTTGGCTTTGCACCCTGCCCCGGGAAAGGAGGAGGAGGAGGAGGAGGAGGAAATCACCCATGCTGGGTGAATGTCAGCCCCTGGGTTTTAGGTGACTATCCCAAATCTTTCTGAAACTTGAACAAGTGGCTTAACAACAGGAAGTCAGGAGCTGGCAAATTACTGTTCTTGTAATCAGAACAGGAGGCTGAGAGAAGGGCTCATGTTTTGGCAGTGACAGCTAATTTCCTCATCTCATTAAAACAGCGTGGCGTAGTCATTTATTTTTAAGGCTGTTTTTCATTTAAAGGATAATAGAGCAGGTGCCCCCTTTTCTGAGGCATGAATCCATTCTGGCTGAGCAGTTTGTATTGATGGAAGAAGCGGATTTATTCAAAGTGCCTGGGTAAACATGGTACCAGTCCTGTATTCCTCTGATACCAGGCTCTTATGGGAAAGGACACGGGACACGTCACTTCCATGGTGTGTCTCCGAGCCCAGCTCCGAGTCAGCGCAGAGACCGTCCCAGGAGCCCTTTCATTACATGCGTCCCCTGCATTGTTCTTTTCCCAGAAGAGGCTCAACGTTTTGACGTGGTTGTTACTGAAGTCACCAAAAGGATAAATACGGGTTTATTATCAGGGTCCAGGCATGTACCCAGCCATGGTGCACTGCAATGAGTGGCTGGACCTGGCCCAGACACCAGCCCACATCCCATCTCTGCAAGAGTGACCAGCACCAGAAATAACTTTGACAGTTGAATACTTTTCTACATCTAGGGCAGTTTAAGAGTAACTGAGGTCTACAGAGACCTTTTTCCTTTCCTCGTTGGTAATGTCCCTACCCATGAGGACAGAAGAACAGGTCTTGCAGAATGAAAAATGTATAATACAGCAAATTGCTTGAGTACACGGTGACTTTTCCCAAGAGCAGTCCTTCTTGGTGGAAACCCTGTTCCCCTTCCTACCGGGCTGCAACCCTTCCAAGCAGGGGACTGAGAGGTGTGAGGGGCAGCAAAAGCACGGCACAACTCCCAGGGTGTTTTGCAAAGCCAGCTCAAAGGCCTGCGCAGAGACACAACAGCGATAAGACAGAAGTAAGATTGAGCGAAAGCCTGCGCTACCAACGGTGTGGGTCATAACGATCCCACAACAACATCTACACAGACTTTCTGGAACACAAGCTTTGAAGGGATAAGGCTGTATTTTGACTTAGTTTGGGCCAAAGGCTGTTGTTGTGAGTTTCTTTGCTACGGCCCCAGGATCAATGCTTTGGCCAGAAGCCTCTTGCTGCAAAACAGCAGGACTCAAGGCAGTGCTAACGGCACAATGGAGAACACAAAAAATAACTGATGGAATGTTCATCCCAGGAGGGGCTTTATCCTTTGAGTTACGTTTAAAGATAAGTAGTGACCAAGCAAAAGATAAGTAGTGACCAAGCACGTGTCTCCATCAGCCACTTCTATAACACCATCTGAAACAAAAATGTTTGGGCTGAGCAATGTAGGAGCAAGGAGGAAATCCTGAAAAATCAAACTTCTCCAGTTTTTATATATAAACTAAACAGCCTAGCACAGGAGGGAGCCTGGTCCCTGAGGCCCAGCATCTTTTGCTAGACGATATATTGACTGTACGTACAATGCCATAAAATAGCCTATCTGCTTTATCTTGGGTGGAGCAATAAAGGAAGGAAAGTCACAATAGCTCTCCTCCCTTTATCAAAATAGCCTGTGCCTATCTAGGAAATAAGGATAAATTAGTAATAGGGATCCTTTGGGATTTGGGCTGCTGCTACAAGCCAAAAGGCGACATGGTGAATATGCATACTTGAATATCATCCAAGCATTTAACACCCTCCGACTTGGACAACGTGTCTGTGCAGCATCCCTCCAACCAGTTCCTGTGTAGCCTCATAAAATATATAAGCACAGCACTCCTCTTTTTTTGAAAGCCTCTCCTTCCTTTCAGATTCATTTTTTATATCTCTCACATCCTCCACTGCTGTCCTCCCATAGAAGATGGGAGACACCTTCCAGCCCTGCAGATTCCCAGAGTCCCCACTGCAGATGGGGAATGGCACCTTCTGGATGTCCTCGAAGTGTTTCTTTTTCTCAGCAGCTGAAAGGTGTCCCTGCTCAATGCCTCATTTGAGGCACATATTTACTCGCCTATGAGTACGTATTTACTGACCGCGTATTTACTCACATTTATTTTGCTGGCACTAAATATTGATGCATTTCCTGAATTTAAAATAACAGCGCAGAATTTTTCTTCTCCAAAGACAGAAGAATAAAAAGTTGACTTGCTATGCGACTCCTAACCAAGACAGAGAGAAAGATCTGGAGATGATGAGAGGAAGGAAAGCAGGACTGACTGACCATGCCCAAACCAGAGAGGTGTGCACACAATGACACCCTTCACACCTGCAGCAGGATGGGTCGAGCTTCGCCAGGGGCAGAGGCCTTTGTGTGCTTTGTCACCTTACAGCCAGGGCTGGCTGCTGTCTCTTGAGGTGCCTTAGGGAGAAATCAAACACATCACGAACCACCCACGCTGCCCAGGCCACCTCGCAGAGCAGTCGGCCACCAGCCCTGTGACACGGCAATGGGGGAGGCACAGCAGGTGATGGGTGAAGCAGGTGGAAAGATGATGCAGAACACCACCACTTAGGGGCAAAATAACAACTAATTTTATTGCACCGTTCCTTTTTTGTAGGCCAGTCCTGGTTAACTTTCATAGGCATTTTGTTCTTGTGTGTGTGTATGAGAGGACCTTTTATTTGAAAGGTCTTGGCTGAAGTGAAGTTGATGACAAAGTTAGGGGAGCAAGCCAAGCAGAGGAGGCTTGTTGGGCAAGTTCATAAACAACATGTTAGCAAAGAGGGAAAAGCTTTCTCTACAAGTAAAAGATGAAAAAAGGCTCTTCAGGTAGGTCATAGGATGTAGGGGCACCTGTTAAGACCATTCACACAGAGCAGATGTTCCATCAAGAGCCCAGTGGTGGAATATATCCTCTAATTTAAAGGACACTGGTTCTGTCTAAATTACAGAATCTTCACTCCCAGGAGTCCCTGGACAAACCTCAGCTGATCTGTGGGCAGGTCAGATCCTCCACTGAGGGTTAATACTTGGCTAACCCAAATTATTTGTGGTTAGATGGGAAATCATATGTAAGTACACTCCCCATCTCACGTAGACTGAAACACAACCCAGAAGAAAGGAAAGTTTTGCTCTGCTGAGGACAGTGGGTCTGGTTAACTGGAGGGTGCTCCACACACTTCCTGGGCACAGTGGGGAGCACAGGGATGAATCCTACCCCAGAGGAGAGACCCTTCCTGCCATCACCCCCAGGACAATGCTGGGGTTTTTTACCCCTCCTTCCTCAGGGTTATTTGCAGCTGATACCATCTGGCCCTAATTCACTATGAAGCTGTAACTTGCCCACTGCTTTCTCCAGGGTGCCTGGCCCAAGAGTGGAGGTGACCGAGCCCTGTGTTCAGACAGCGAGAGGCACACGTGGCTGTTGGTGTTTTAAGGGGTACAACATCTCAAGAAAGAGAGAGGGGAAAAAAAAAAGAAAAGGCACATTTTCTCATGATTTACGCAACTGATATGAAATATTTGTTATACATTTCCTTTGGGATGTATTTGGGTTCAAAACCTGTGATACCAGCTGATAATGGGTTACACATTTATGTTGAAACAGTGCAGACCAACGTTAATTGGAAGCACGTTGTGTTTGAATAAGCAGGTACAATAACTCCAAAATGTTCACTGTCATTTAACAGGCCTCTGCAATGATATTAATCAAAACACTTTTTCGAAGCTGAGAAAAAGTCAATGCAGCAGTGATCAGGTACGAGACAGGCTAAAGCAACAATCAACCAGGACCAGCCAAGGAGATTTTTCTTTTCTAGGACTGTTATGTTTTCATCAAAAAAATCAAAAAGCTTTCAACCAGGGCTAGTATATTTTTCATTGTCAAAACTTCTTGTGATTTCAGGAAATGTCAACTTTTTCCCCCCCAGAAAGCAGACCTTTTTTGTAAAAGAGGAAAAAAAAAAAAAAAAAAAGGTGATTTAAGTTATGAGCCTGGCTGGAAATTTGTGAATAGTTTTTTACACGTGTTCTTTCTACGCTCTCTGGCAATCGTGTTGCACCTACAAACATTAACTCGACGTGCTGTGGCCCAACCACAACCGTGTGAGATAGAAGGAGAGTACTGCATCCCTTCTAGGGGGGAAGAAATGGAGACGCAAAGAGGTTATGGCAGCTGCTGCTACAAAGCCAGTGTGGCTGAAAGCCTGACAATGCTGTTCATCAGCATCACTGGCATGACATTATCCTGCAAGGCTGATACTATCGACTGCAACGTGATGTGCAAAGACCCAGGAGGAGGCTGTTCTATCTCCTGGGACAGGAGTTAGTATTAGATATAGCAGGACTGTGGCATAGGCATTATGCAGAAAAATAGTTAACTATCATGGCCAGGAAAATTATGCACGAGGTCAACCCTTGAGATGGCACATGAAAACTGTGACAGCACTGCGTTAAAAGGACACTCGGCCCTTGAAATTCAAAAAGATTAACAATCTAGATTTATTAGGGTAGCAGAGGGATCTGCCTTTTATCCCTCTGCTGCTTAGAGAACTAAATGGATAGAAATGATATAAATGAGCATGGATGATGTAGGAATCTTTTCCATGGCTGGAAATGGATTCAGAGAACTACTCAAAAAGCATTAGTGCCTGCAGCAACAGCTGCACTGAAAAGCAGGTTGGTGTGATGAAGGCAGGGAAATGACCAGAACAACGCTTTTGGTGGCAGATCTTACAATCACGTACCTGATGCCCCAAGCTGTTTGTGCCCATTGAAGTTACCCATTCTTCTCACAGAAATGTGTTTTTCATGGTGACTTTCAGTGTGGGGAACCATCTGCTAATTCCAAAGCTACAGCTGGGTTTTTCCTACTGCCACATCTTGCCAAATACTTGGGAGAAAAAATAAACGGGTGTTCTCAAACAGATTTATCTTAATGTTTCAGGTGTTGGACACTGTTTCCTTCTCCAAATATAAGAAAAAAACCCTTCAGTTTTGTTTTGTTTTTTTTCTTTCACTTCTAATTCCAGCCATGGGCTGATTCTGTGTACCTGGCAATCACTGCTTTGCTATCTATTAAGTTGTTTTCAAGTGTTCACAATTGGCTGGAAGCATTTCAATCACGCTCTTGCGGGAGGAGAGTTCGGTAAACTTTCACTTGGGTACTTCAGCACGAAACTTTCCTACCTGGCTAACTTACAAAAAGGGCCTTTCCCCCATACCACGAGGAGATTTAATAAACCAGTGAAACCTCTAACCACACAGGTTGGAGGAAGAAGCCAACACAGAAGGACTCGAGGGGGAGCCAGGGCAGAAGGCGTCGGTGCAAACACACATGCAGAGATACTAAGTAAATAGGTACAAAACTATGCAGAGTCATAATTAGATCCTCTGTGGATCTATGATGAGGAATCCACTGACCAAAAAAAAATCCCAGGTTGCTAGGTACTGCTGGGCTGGCTCGATGCCTTGGAGAAACACAGAGTGATCTCCAGCGAGGGAAATTTCCACGAAGCAGTGTCGTGAGGACATCCTGCGCTCACTCCACCATGATTTTTTTCCAAGGAAAACAGCCAGCAGCCCAAATAAAACCCCAAACAACACAGACCTCAGAAACGTAAATAAAAACGAGCAGGAGAAAGAAGCCTCCGGAAATTTGGGAAAGCAGGGAAAGAAGCAGCCCTGCTGAAGGCACCGGAGGACTTGAAGAAGTCCAGCTTGCTATTTGCTCATCGCACCAGAGTAAATGCGACAAAACTGTCCCTAGGAGCAAGAGATTTGGCTGGCTAGAGCACAACAACACGCCTGTTCCCCAAAATGAGAGGTTTTGTGCTGACTTCATCACCAGAGCATAGTAACTTTCCATCCAAAAGCCAACGAGGAGATTGACCATGATGGTGTAAGTCTTTCCCAAAGAGGAACGGCATTGTGCGCTCCCAGTCCCTTGGACAAAGGTTGCGAAGCCCATGGGTTCGAATGTCTATATCCAGTCACTACAAAAAGCCACTCCAGACAAAGGGCCCTCTCAACGTGACACAAATGGTGGCCAGCCTACGACTGTAAGTGCAGCTGACATCAGAAAAAAACAACAGTCTCCAAGAAAAACAGCACAGGCTCAAGTACTGCGCCTTTAAATAACAAGCTCTTCTCTTCCAGATGATTTTAATAAGCCCAGGCACATGTGTTGTAACCCCTTGATGCAGTACAATATGAATAACCAAATAAAAGATCTCTCCAGATTTTAAGATTTACTGTTTGTGATGGGAAAAGGCCAACCAGATGACATCATTATACTTCAAATGTGAATTACTGCCAAGTTTGGTAATACTAAACTAGAGAAATTGATCCTCTATGTTTTTGCAGAAAAACGATTTTTGGCTTTGGGGGTGATTTTTTCTCTTGTTATTTATGTAACTGTAACGTTCATGTTTAGCAAACTTGAATTTGCCTTAAAACTAGAGCCAGAGTACCTTATCTTACAGGTTGTTTGTTTCTAGACATCTGCTTAGCTGGTAATAATTGAGTTTGACAATTTATGGGTTAAAGAGTCAATGGATTGTGTTGGATAATTCACAAAGAGCCAAATTCTAGCTCAGGCAAAACCGTACTTGGCTTGGGTGGGAGTCTGCCTGATGAGGATGTCAGGATCTAGGTCCCTGTCTGGAAGATGTTGCTCTGTTTGCCTCTAAGGAAAAAAAAATCCATACGTATGTAGCAATAACACCCTTTTCATGTAAGACATCTGGATTTCTGGAAGTATAAAGCCACAATACTCCAGCAGGCACGATGATACCGTATTACACTTACATGCCACCTTTCTTCGGGGACTCTACCTCTTCTCATCTCTCATGGATATTTCAAACACTCCCTTCAACGAGGTCCACTAAATACTGCTCAGCCCACTGCAGAGCTAAAGAGATCGAGTCCCTGAGAGGTTAAGCCACTTGCCCAAGACTGCAAAGTGATTCACAGGCAGAACTGAAACTGAAAACCACAAAGCTCTTTTTCCCACACCCCTGCACACCACTTCTTTTAGACTGTTTGTTGACGATGTGAATAACAACAGTTGCAAAGTTTTGCACTGCAGACAACTCCTGTGATTTTTTTTTTTTATTATTTCTTTGTTTGTTTGTTTTTAAATCAAGTGCTTACTAAACCCCTTTTGTTTTCCACTGCAGAAAAGGACTCTGAAATTTCACCTTAACAGCAACGTTTGCAGACGAATCCATACCCTTAGGGCCAGGAAAATGTTCTATTTTTACAGCATACATAAGTATATTTATTAAAGCAGCCATACATACATGGAATTATGTTGGATCTATTTTCTTCAGAGAGGAAGCCCCGAGTTGTACAACTGTTATTATTCTTAAAAACGTGCAGCGTGGCACCCACAAAATGCACTTGGTTCACCCACTACAACAGAACAGGTCTTCTTCAAAGCTCGGTGCTGTGGCTACTTCAGAGTAGGCTATGCCACGTTCAACCCTTAAAAACCAATCCCTCATCCTTGTTGCCAGTGCATGGTGCCCTGAGCTGCTCTACCCTGCAGCTGGTACCAGGAGGGGAGACAAGCTGCTGGTCTTGAAAGTCTGCACAGCCCAAGCAATGCTGCACAGTTGTTTTTTCTTGCTGAGGTCTGTTGCTGATGGGTGAATCTCCCTGTGGTGGACAAGGGTTTTCTCACCGCTTCCTAACGGTTGGTCTGAGGTGACCTCCTTCGGCAGGACCATGAACTCCAGCCCATCATGGAGGTGATGATAAGCATCTGGTGGATGTGGCAGTGGGAAGAGTGCCTGGAGCATGCCCACAGCCTGGGAGCAGTGGCAAGAAGTAGAGGACGAGGCCAGAATAAGCAAAGGAACTGAGAAACTCTAAAAGGAAGGTTCTGGGGCCAAGGGCTGGTTGGGAACGGCACTTGGCTCTCTGAGCTAGAAGAGCCTTTCCGGCTCTTTGATTCCTGGTGTGCAGGGGGAAGCGGGACTTCATAGCTTCCCATGGAAGAACAGCCCACATCACCAGCAGCTCTGACTCAGCCAGGCATTCCTCTTCTCACCAGCCAAACAAGGAAAGAAAAGAGGGAGGAGAAGAAAAGAAAAGTGCTAAGCCCCGAATTTTGGCAAGCTGCTTCAGCCAAAAAAAGGTTGAAAGCCTCTCTGGTTACAGTGAAAACCACTATTGGAGCTGCGGGCAAGCTGAAACCTAGAGAGGCTTTTGTAGGACCAGTTGTGAGAGAGTTCGAGGTGGAGCAGTTCACACATCTCCACAGGGACCAGCCAGGAGCTTCGGCCAGTTTTAGTCACACAAGTTGGCATGGAGATGTGATCCAGGGCAGCTGCATGTGAAGCAGCATCACTCTCCTAGATCCTCTCGGCCTCAGAAGCTGGGTTGCCTAAAGCTCACGACTCAGGGAGTTTTGGGTGGCCCAAAGAACTTTCTGTTGTAAAAAACAAACCTAAAGGGAAAGGTTCAGGGATGACCAGCTCTTGGGTATGGAAATATCTACAAATATTTGCTGCTGCTTTATTAAAAATTGTATTTTTCTTTCTGCCCAGCTGCACAGACATTCTCCACAGATCTCATAGAGGATGGAGATCTGGGGTAGGGAGGCAGGAAATCTCTGCTCTTGCACTCCTTGCATCATTCCTTGGTGCTCTGCTAGTTAAATTGTTGGTAGATAGAGGAATCTGGCAAGCTAACCAACAGCCACATGAGAGCCTGTGAATGCAATTATGTATTTTACAGCACGCAGAATCTACCGTGGGCTTCACAGAAACGTCCCCATGAGTCAAAGGAGTAAGGAATACATGAAATCATGAATTCATACATCCAAATGAACTGGAACATAATCCCAGAATGTAAAAACTAAAGAATTAAAGCACAACATCTAGTAAAAGGTCCTTGCGTGAAGAGACATCAGGGACACACTTCCCCCCAAAGCTTTAACTCGGTGTGTGGAGGAAGGAGACCAGGTTTGCTGGCATGGCACGCCATGCTGGAAAAGGCCATCAGAGGTGAGAAGGACCAAGACCCTCCCAAGGAGGAGAAGGTGAAGGAGCTACAGCAAAGCCCTCAGAGAAAACTGTTCCTTTCTAATAGCGTGTCTTTTATTCGTTCTCCTTCTACCTGTGCATGGACCACATATATACCCCAGTGCTCTCCATGAAACTCATGATGTTTCCTTCAAGTCCTGCCCAAACCAAAACACAGCAGGGAAGATGAAGGAAGGAAGGGTAGGGCAACCTGGCACCCCAAGCCAAAGTCCTCATGCACCTACTTTCTGACTGTGTCACAATGGGAAGGTAAAACTCAGGCAGAGACCATGGTGGGAGGATGCTTACAACCAGGAAGATGCTCCAAGTTACCATTGCACTTAACGCACATGACAGCTTTCGGATTCATTTGATTTCACAAATAATCATGGCCGGTTGCCTGACTTTGAACTCGGGGCGGGTGGTGTTCTGCCTTTCAGCAGAAGCCTTGTATTTAGCAGTGTCCAACTAAAACATGTAATGTGGTCAGAAATGTGTTTTCCCTCTTTCAAGAGGAGCAGGAGAAGGAAACTTGGAGAAGCTTCTGGTCCCTTTTTTTCCCCCCTCTCTACTAGATGATTTGAAAAATGAAAGAGAATCTGTTTCTATGTGAATGTATCCCTTTGGACTATTTTTGAAACACATTATTTAGAACTGTGCAAAAAAATGGATTTAAAAAAAATTTTTTTTTTAATTTGGCTGCCAAACCAGAAAAATGAGGAAAAACATTAATTTCAGCTTGACTAATGCATTTTATGTGACTGTAAATGAACAACTCTGTTACGTTTTCATATTTGGATTGTTATTTTCTTAGCCTTTAGAAAAGAGAGTTGGAGTTGTTTTTTCAGAGGAAAAAAAAAAAAAAGAAAAAAAGCCTTCTCCAAATTGAACAGGGGAAAAAATCTGTTTGAAAAAGGCAAATAAAATATATGTAAGCTATTCCATCTTCTCCCTGGTTTGCAGGTGAACCTATCTGGAAGTTGCCTAATTTATAATCTCAAAAGAATGTTTTAGCAGATTTTCTTTTCAGACAAAACTCCAGTAAATCTCCAATAACTGTGCAACATAAGGAGATTCATGGGGTATTGTTTCCCAGATAAAGGTACCATATTAGGATGGAGAAAACGCAAAACACCTTTTCAGCGTTGCCTTAACTAGTGATGTCAAAATATGGAAACCACACAACACTGAGGGCTTGGCCGTGGACCTCCAGCAGAATCTCACCGCTTGAAATAAAACCACAACCTGAGTGCAAAACCCTTCTGCCACACAATGTCCTTTCCGGGACAGACGCAAATCAGCTACAGGAGCAGTAACGTCTCCTCGCTTTGAGGTGTGGAGCTGGGACTGACTGCAAGGTACAGTTGTAGCCCACCTGGGTTGCAAAGTCCAACATGAACCTCAGCGTGGTCACCTAATGCCATCTGCCCCTCCCATAGTTATTCCTGCTGTTGTCCAAGCAGTGCATTTTGGAGAAACGCGTGGAAAATGGGGTAGGTCCTCCTAGTGTTCTCAAACTCAAATAATGATGTGCACTGAACTGCTACCAGCTTGTCAAAGAAGGATTTTTCTTGGAGTCCCTGACACAAGCCATGACCCAGATGGCTTTTGCTTTTCTCTGGAGACATCACAGCCCACAGCGAAGGCTATTCTGTATCCCTTCCATCAAGGTACTTAGAAGAAAGAATGAGTACACTTGACATTTTTAAGGTGCTAGAATAGGATTTGGGGAAGTGAGGCAGTTCTTTGATGAAGCCTGCTCATTGAAGCCCCAGTCCCCAGGGGACTGGGTTTTAAGGAATGAAAATACCAGGAACTTCCCTCCAAATTGCCTCTGTTCACACACCAGTGTCCAGACACCTGTCAAAGTACCAATGGTCTGAAACATCCTTTGCTTGTGTGAGGTTAGAGTTAAGTCTTTCTAACACATTCTTCCTGTCGGCACTTGCACACAGCCAGAAATGGATATCTGGAGAGACCGCAAGCAAAGAAGCTAACCGCAATTGGTGTTAATTTGGAAGTGTTAGATTGGAGGGTCCGTGAGATCAAACTTCCCTGAATGGATCTCAACTGCAGCACCAAGTCAACACAGCATTTTGTGCGAGGTGTGTGAACTTGAGAAATTTGAACTAAGAATCACGATGACACTAAGACACCAAAACACATAGAAATGGATAAAAAAAAAATAATCCTCTGCTTTTTCCACATTATTTCAGTGTGTATTTTAATGGAATTTTGGATGAAATTCAGCTAATGCTTGGAAAGGTTTTGGGTGTTCTATTATCTTAACCATATGTCTGTACTTCAGTTAGATAATGGGGTGCCTACAAACCAGTAAAGGAGTCTAACTCAAGTGTGGCTGGAAAGGGACAAACACAGCAGTGTGTGACCTAAACAGTACCTTCTTAGTTCCTTTTTTGTTGTTTTGTTTTAACTTCCTGGTGTGCTATTATGATTAGTGTCCATGGACATGGGAGTCTTTACTTCAAAGAAATCTTGGAGTGGATTGCAAACACATTCCTCATCTTCTCCCTGAGAAAACATTTATGCTTATTTTATGGTTGGGTAGTTGCTCAAATGCCCATGCAACATGTTTGAGGGCAGCTGGCACGTAAGAAGAGCAAGCCCAGCTGCTTGAGGAAAGTGTTCCTGAGGGCAAGCTTGGCTCTTCTCCCAGTAGCATTTGGGGTGGGGTTCAGTGGAGCACCTGACAAACAGTTCTCCTATGCAAGCCAGCTGGACCAGCCTGCTAGCAGTGGCTGCAGCAGAGACTCACGGGTCAAGTTGGTGATGCAAGATGCTCCAGGCACCCATGGCTGACCACCCATGGCCAACACAGGTGGCTAGTACAACCCCTGCTTTGGCCACGGGCTGTGTAAATGGGTATGGAGAGGAGGAGCGTGGCCAGCAGAAGAGCACAGCCCTGCCCTCCCCTAGGGTGGCTTTCCAATTTTGAGAATAAGAGGCTACTCTTGATTTCTCGGGTCTTCCTGGAGGATCCTGGAACAGCTTTCCTTCACTTTAACTCTCCTTTTCAATTTACTATAAATTAATATTGCTACTATTATTATTAAAATAACATTTGAGCATCCCAGGGAGACTATTTCAGAGGAGCTGGCGACATCCTGAATCTCACACAACCTTTTACCCTCAACATCTGTGCGTTTTCATCGGCCGAATTAAGAGCGAGTGGAAATGCTCACACAATTACAAGCTTTTATGTATGAAACGACTGGTTGGATACCCACGTTACTGGGTCCCGTGCCAATTAGCTGAGGCAGAGCAGAGCGGTTCCCGCTCATCCACACAGCACACGGCACTTCATCGTCTCAGCCCTTCCCCTCTAATAAGGGGTTTTGATTTGGTCGCATAGTTTGGTCTCCGTTTGTAAACAGAACATATTGCGACGTGAAAATCTGGTTGTAATCTTCCCACATGATTTTGGGGGCATGATATTTCACTTCTAAGCAAGAGGACTAGGAAAAATCTTTCTGGCAGGTCAGGCGCATCTTTTAAACACCTTTGTGAGCAGCAGCCGAGTGACGACCTAGTGCTCCAAGCAGCACCATACTGGGGAGGACCTGTGCCCATCTGCCTTGGGATCAACGGCAAAGAGTTTCTGGGTCAAAGTACTGCATCCCAGTTTCAACTGAAGCACATACAGACTGCTTTGCTACTTCACATAGAGCAGCTGGTATCACCATTGCAAAGGATCCCACCCCAGAGCCTCTGTTCCTTCTCCCCTGGAAGCATTGCAATTAAAAAAATTCTCACAAACAAAAAAAAAAGTTGATGGATCTTCTAGACCTCCCATAGGATCTATATCCCCTAATTGCCCCAACATTGCTACTCTTCATCTAACACTTTACCGTGCACTCAGAGCCACATGGCTATCAAGCACCTTAACCTTGTCATTACCTGTCCTCAGAGATACTGTCTCTAAGGATGACACCGTTACAATGCTCAGATTTGGCTACTGCAAATGCTAGAAAGGGCTCAACTGCTTCCTGCTCGTTGGCCACTACATCAGCAGAAAGTGTGCTGGGAGACATGTTTCAGAGCAACTGCTTTACTCCAGGAGACAACAGAGTGTCTTCCAGTCTGCAAAGCACAACGCGGTCCAGCTGCTCTCTTTGACATCACTTCTCTGCCTTCTGCAAGACATATTTCCCCAACATCTCTGTACTTGCCAAATACGCTGTGACTCATGTTCTTCCCAGGTACAGCAAAGCTGTGAATTCCCCTCAGACATTACAGTGGTTCTTGTATTTTGATGGTTTCCTGCTTCAGTAGCCTGAGCCGGGTTTGACGAATGTAGATATTGATGTGAACAGTACAACAGATGTTTTGTTGTGACTTTTTTTTTTCTCAGCAAGCAGTGATGGTATTTCTACAGAATAACACAATAAGAAAGCAAAACCCTTCCAAATCTCAGAGCACTAACCTGCAGTTTTAGCAGTGTGTGGTTTTCCATTTAACCCACTGGTAGCCAGAAAAACAAATATGTAAAGGAAATGCAGGTAAAACTGGCAGATGTGATGAGCGAGACAGATCTTTGCCAATGGATTCACCTCCCTCTAACTGTACATGAGGAAGACTTGCACGTGGTGGAGAGATTTTTGGGGTCCCTCATGAATGAATGGAGAGGAACAGGAATATTTAAGCTGTGATGGCTACTGCAGGGTAAGTGGTGGAGGTCCTTTAGGTGCCTGTTTCTCTTTAATCACTCTAAGCTCAGATTTTGACATCAGCATCTCCTGGGTCAGGTGAAACATGCTGCTTTCAGGTCAAGGGGCAAGCTGTGTGCTGGGGAAAGATTTCTGCCTGATCAGCCCAAATTTTGCTGGAAGAAAGCTTATCCCCTTTTCCAAACCACAGAAAACTATGCAAGGACATGGTAGCATCTCTCTGTGATGACTGAGGTGATAACATGAAATGTGGCAAAAGTAACAAGCCTGAGCTTTTGTAAGAGTGAAAAATAATAAAGCAGAAAGTCTGTGCAACTATAATGTGTGTAATTACACAGGTGACAGAAGGTGTACTGGTCTCTGACTGCTAAAGTGATTTAATCTGTCAACCTGTAGTAATATTGTTTGTTTAAATTTATGTTATCAAAGTAGAATGAAACCTCTCATATGTCAGACATCATTTTACATGCTGTAAGTAGGTTCCTTTGTTGTATTCCTGCAATCCTTCAATACCTAATAACTCTAAATGTGTCTAAACCAAGGAAATTTGAGGTGGAATCAGGGCTTCCTAATCTAATTTTAAGGTTCTATTTTCATTGCTCCTTGGAGGCCCAACTAGTGACGATTTCTCAATTTTTAACATCTTTGTTTTAGCAAGAAACTAAGCTAAAATTGCACTTCCTATCAGAAAAGTTGTTGAAGCTGCCACATGGACAGCAGGTGATGCTGAGAGGAGGAGAAGGGACTATGCTAACTCCGGAATGTGAAGGGATACCATGATCTTGCCTCCAGTAAAATGTCTGAGCTCTCCCTGCCCTATTGGCTTTCCTCTGCAAAGCCGGGGGGAAACAGCCCTTCTGTCTCAAGTTTCTTTTTCATCAGAGGAATGGATATGAAAATACAGGGCTTACCACCAAGAATAGATGTACATTTAAGCTCTCTCAAATAAGCAGTCACCTCAGATTTCCAAAAGAATAAAGATAGCTGAGCTTTGCTGTTTGAAAAGGGTCATATTTTCAAACAAAATTGCTTCAAATCCTCCTCTTAACCAGCTACTTATTTCCATGCTTAAAAACTCAGACAAGGTTTCTCAGATAAACTAAGCAACTGAGTTATATTCCCAGGCAGGGAAGATGCTGCTATTGAATCATGTCTTGCCAAACAATGTCCAGTCTTGCAGTTTCTGGGCTAAATGAAGAAGGATTTCCATGGAAAATGACCCAAGTTCTTTCTCTCCCTGAGTTTTCTGTAGAGCTGTCCATTGGAAGACGTACCGCTGGGAAAATACTACAAAAAGAGTTCCCAGGAATACTAATTTTAATGCTTTACTGAATGCACTGTAACTGGTCTTACGTTCTTTTTAAGTTTCTCTTTCCAGTAATGAATGCATTTACTGACAAGAACAATTACAGAAGCAACAAATTAATGGAAAGAAATTTTATAATGTTAAGAATTCCTATTGGAAACTTGGCACTAAATGGTGTGTTCCTGTGATCTTGGAATGAAGTTGTATTACGCTCTCCTGTAAATCTAATGGCTAATTAAAAAAAAGCTGGCATTTGAATATTGATAAGAAAAATCGATAGGTGATCAATTATTTGTGAAGAAATTTTTTGAACAATTAAGAAGGGTGATGACATTATGAGATTATTCTAGATGGGGGGGGAGGAAGGTAAAATCCAATGGTTGAATGGTTTGTTTGGTGTTATTTGCACCTGATGAAGAGACTTTGGAGGGGCAGGAGCAGTGTGTACCATGCGTGCTCTGCCACACCACCACTACTGAAAGCAAACAGGTACAGGCAAGAGTGAAGAGCCAAGATGAATGCAAAGGGCTGGGAGCTTTAACCCACGGTGAACGCTGGTTATTCAGCACTGCGCTATCAGACACGTAAGGAGAGGGCAGCTTCTGCTATACAACAACTCCAGGATTAGTCAGTGTGTTTCTACTGACTCAAATGGAAATATGGCTATTTATGGTCATTATGACTAATTATATGAATAGGAAAAAAAGATGCCACTAAACTAACCAAAACAGCCAGCAGTGCAGTCCAATTACCACCATCATCAGAAAGAATAAAAACTAAGATTTAACACCTTATAAACACTCCTAAGGGCAATCCAGACTTTTTTTTTTTAATATGGATACAGTGATGATTTGTCAAAAAACCCCAACCCAACTCTATAATTAAATTTGAACAGGTAAAGGATTTTAAAATCTGCCCCATCTGTGAAGCTTAATCACAATTCTGGCAAAATCACTGCTTGAACCAGCTTGGTTGTTGAAGAATATCAGCAATTACTGAACTCAAATGGTTAACCTCTATTCCTACAAGAGTCGTAAGACAGACACCTGTATGGATTGATAGGAAACACCACAGTTAAAGGTCTTCCAACGTAAGTTTTCTTTTGCAGGGCCAGTGAGATCTCTGTATTAAATCAAAGATAGAAAATGGGGAAAAGAAAAAGGAAAATCAAACCCAACCTAAATACTTTCTGCAGTTAAAAACACCATATCAACCCAGCTGGGCAGCTGGGAATCATCCATAGCATAAGCTGTTTGGTGACCAATGGTAAGACAAAAAAATCTGGCAGTAAGTAACAGGGGGGTGGATGTTTCTGAATTGTCTTCAGATACCACTGAACTCTGTAAGAAGCACACCAGGCTGCCCAGCAACAGGAACGGTCCAGATCTCAGTTACAACTCCCACCTAAAACACAGCAGATTTATCAACTGTATGAAGAGATGGTGATGGAGCACAGTGGCTGAGAGGGAGGCTAAGGAACTATGCACTAAAGCAATTTAACCTTTCCTCCTTTTCATATTTGAAAACTGACTCTCTTCAGACACAACAAAAGCAAAGAGAGGTTAAGACTATTAATTTCAAGGGGCATTTGTGCAAAGAGGTACTGAAGAATGTAGAACACTGTCTTGTGAGCTCCACTTCATACTTTAGCCAACTATTTTCATGAAGGATTCATGAAACATGTTGAGATTTTTCAAGTGATTACTTTTTTTTTTTTTCCTACAGAGTGGAAAATAATCTTTTAGTTTAACAGACTAGCTTTGCAAACACTTATGCCTGGTCTGAAAATCTGCCAGTGTTTTCTCTCTTGGCAGATAAGTAGATACTTTTCTTCAGTACTTATCTTACATATCTTTCCCCTGACCTGGTGGCACATGAAGTGGTGGGCAGAAAAATGTGAAGCTAAAGGGAAAAAACCACCCTATTTTTGTGTCAAGCCCCAAGTATTATATGCCCTCCTTTTATTTTCTGAGACTGACAAGTGAAGGTGCAATCGCTTTTCTGCTGTTCCCTACCCTGAATTTCCAAACTGCACTCCTGAGCTGACCAGCAAAGCAAATAGCACAAAACTGGTTTTCCAGTCATTTTTTGTAATGTAAAGCTGGGACTGCCAGGTAATTCCTAGGCACCGTACACAAAGCCTTTAACCTTTTTACCTCCACCAGATGCTTTTAAATTGCCTTCGAGTGCTCTTAAAATGCCTTCTGCAGAATGTATAAGAGGAAAAGGGCACAAGCCTGAGGAAGAAATCATGCATGATCCCACTCTTTTCTCCAAAGGGAATTGCATACGTGATGCAGAAAGTCTATGCATCATTTACAGACTACTTAATTTCCTCGTATTTCCCTAAGATGACCTGAGACTTGATCTGTAAGTCCTTTACTTCCCCTGCCTCTGCCACTAGAGTGTATTTTTGGGCTTAGGACTTGTGGCTGTGAGATTGTCAGAAGTGGAGTTAATTTCCCACGAAGAAACCAACAGCTAGCAGGCTGATGTGGATGGCTAAGTTTCTTTTCAATATTCGGATAAACTCTGATTCAACTTACTTTTTTTAGCATTTTTACAATGTAATTATTTGGAAAACAGAACAATGCATATTACCAGGAACATTTGAAAATAGAGATTGAGCAATAAGAACGTTATAGGACTTGATTTTCAAAGAATGCATGCAGCAATTACTCCAGGCTGCATTAAATTACAAAAATTGAGAAAAGCTGTGGCCTAGATACTTCTTCTCTTGAAATATTTTTCATTTCTAGTGTCTATTTTTATTTTTTTTTCCCCAGGATCCATTTGGTAATGAATGGAGTATTATTTTGTTGGTAAGGTTTTTATCTTTGCAAACCCATTATACTATATTAACAGGTTGCAGGGGATAGTTAAACACAACAGAAACATACGTAGTCCCAGCAGTGCAGACCAAGAGATTTTTGAAACAAAGATACCCTGCAAACCATTGGAAGTTATGCAAAACAGACAGGAGAGCTGTTTAAGAGAGGAAACCTGATATGGATCCAGCACTGGAACTGAAAGGTTGAAAAGCTCACGAAGAGCAAAATTTGAGTATAAAATGTTATCTGTGCAGAAGGGGATTAGCTATGAGCTAGAATTATATCAGAATACACTGTGTGTTAAGGAAAAGTTCTGATACACGTTGGGTTTTTTTCCCCAAAGGAAAAATACATGCACTTTTCATAGGTGCAGTACTTAACAAGTGATATCATACACAGCAAGTAGAAGACCAGCTCCATATATTGAGAAATGAAGAGATTTTTTTGGTGTAATCAAGTGCTTTAGAAAGGCAGAAAAGACTCAGACAAAATTTGGTACCCTGTCAAGAGGTTTCAAAGTAGTGTGCAAAATCAAACGAGAAATACCAAACACAAGGACACTATAATTGGAATAATTACTCTGATTCAAGATCCACATTGGCTGGGAAAATTATGTGGCGAGTCATTTTTTTTTTTTTAAATCTGCTCCTCAACAGTATTTAGCAACATAGGCCTAAATTCATCTGTGGAAGCTTTACAGGATTAATGACTGCTGACAAAGATTTCAGTAATTTATAGTTTACTGAAATGTTACTTGTGTCTACAGTAAAGTCAAGCACTTACTGTCTACACCCAAAGTGCTTTACCTGAACTGGTTTATCAGATACCCTTAAGAGTTCTCTCATAAGTTCTCCTCCATCCTGTTAAAACAATTTTGCAAATCCTTAATTGCATCATCCCAGGTCAAAAGCAATTTTCCCCGGGACTTTATCATCTCCTTGAAGTATTAACTGGTAGAATCTCTACTCTTGGCATCACACCTAGCAAGATCCAAGTCCAGCAGAAACTTTGCTGGAGGAAGACATTCAGATGGGGGCTCTGACAGAAGTTTCGTGTCAGGCAACCAGCACCCCCATCCCAGAGCTAGATACGTTCTTGGCTACTGCCCTGTGACTCAAGACAGCCCACGCTGCTGGTCCTACACACCACTGGTCCTACACACCATGGCATGGCAGCAAGGTAGGGAGCTTCCCTGCCTGCCTCTGCGGGTAAGAGGAAAGGAGTGGAGAGCAGCTAATCCTTGAAGAATTAATCCCTAAACTGGATGCACTGATCTCTTTACAGACTAGCCCAGTCTAAGGAAGCCCTTATCAGTGACAGCAAGAGAAATTACATGCAAAAAGCAGATTACTACGAGATATATTTATGACATACACAAAAATCCAGCCACTAAAGCCACTTGTCTTTACTAGAAATCATGGGTAAGAGGAGGAGGATGTCAAAGGACTAATGATGATTCCAAACATTGTCCTTGTGCCACCAGGATTACTCCAGAAGTGGGAGGACATCTGCAAGTTGTTGGGCTACACGTGACCACGACCTGCCTGCGGCAAGTGGGAACCTGTCATGATTTTCACTAGAAAAAAAAAATAAAATTCATCCTACAGAGTCGATTTCTCAAGATCAGAAGATCCAAGCCCTGGGCCCACAGCTCCCCCAGAGCTTGACAACTGTAGGTAAGAAATATTTTCCTACATCCTGAATAAGGGCTTTGCCCACTCAAAATAGATTTTCAGTATAAATATGTCCTACATGAACTGAAAGCACTTACATTTGAAAGAGTTATTCATGTCTATTAAGTCAGACAAATGATTGAAATTTAACATTAAAAGTGCAGCTCCACACCTTGTACCATTTATCAACAGGAAATTAGGAACAATTAGATCTCTGTAAAACAAGGCAAAACCATGATTGCCGAAGGTCAGACTTCAGGAAAACCCTGCAGAAAGCTCAACAGACTAAATTCTTTACAGGTATGCTTCTTTACACTTATATTGGTACATGTGGTTTCAGCAACAATCAGGTAAAATGGACAAAACCAGATTTCCCCCACCAGCTGTAATAGATTCAACCCCTGTTCCCCCCTGCCCCCCCTTATAAACAAGCAGAAATGTTGCACAGAGCAGACACTCTCTGGTCTTTTATGGGCATTGTTGAGCTCTGGAATGGAGAGAGGACTGGCAAAGATTGCTTACAAGTACAGAAATGAAAGGAAGAGAATTAATTTTCTGCAACTCGCTATGCGTATTTCTTGAGTTTTAATACTTTCACATTCAGAAAGTTCACAATGAAACACCTTGTGCAAATATTGCAAACCCCTGCCTGGAATTCTCGCAATGAGCTGTCAGCAGATAAACTTTCTCCTGTTACTTTCCGTAAATGGATGACCCTGAAAACCCACACATGCACAAGACTCCAGTCAGACCTCGTGATTTCTTTCCTTAGAACTGGACTGAAATGCTGATTCCTAGTAAGTATGTCTATGTTAGGTTAGAAAAGAAGAATCATTTCCCAAAACGTTACGTCCAACTCAAACCAATTTTGAATAAAGCTTCATTAGGGTTCTGAGGATTTAAAGATTTTATGCTCATACACATACATAAAGTGCATTAGATAGACAAACAAACAAATAGATAAAGATTTTTTTTTTCTTCTAACCTCCACTCCTGGCTAGCACCAGAGCCAAAGGTGCCAAAACACAGCAAAGAGGACTATTCTCTTGATAATCTCAGCTGTGGCCAGAAGAAATTGTGCCTGAAATCGCGTGAGAAAATTTCAAGACAAATGAGCTTTGGCTAGCTGAGCTGTGAACGTTTGGATGCTTATTTAAAGTGAAGTGACCCCAAACTGCAAAGCATTGGATGTTCACTCGTCACTAATTTCTAATAGTCACTCTGAGACGGGGTGAAACAGCCAAGAAAGGGTTATGGGCTCCTTGCTTGCACAGAGGATTTACGAGGCGAAGGAGGAAAGAGAAAGTCTCTGGGGTTTGTAGGCCATGTTGGTTGGAGAAATTGTTTTTCTTTGGTGCTGTGCAGGAGTTTTGATGTTCAAACAATTCCTTGTACCCAAAGGCAGAGAGTGATGGCAGCCATCAGGGTGGAATAGTGTCCTTGGAAGAAAGTTAACAGCCATTACCACAGTCTGGCCCCACTTCTCCACGCACAGAGAAGGGGACATTGGAAAAGTCATCCCTTCATCTCCTGCAGGATAGACAGGACAATTCCACTCCCCCTCCTCTGCCACTCCCCTGCCCCTGAGGTGCTTCCCCCACTAGGTGTTGGGCCACATCCACACAGCCTTGGCCAAGGGTGAAGGGGTAGAGAGAAACACTGAGTGATTCCCTTGGAAAAGGTCATTGTGGGGGGCTGGGAACGATGAAGGGGGAGTGTGTTGGAGCAGGATAAGGAGAACTCATGGTCTGGGAAGTCAGGGAGCCTTTTCTGTTGCTGGTCCCTCAGACCAGTGCAGCTGAGATGAGTATGTGCTTTTACAAGCAATTATTTTAAAGCGTGCCCAGAGGACAGAAGAGTTGGCCTTTATTGGCTATGTAATACACACTGTGACAGCACACGGTGCTAGCAGGGGCCAAAATTACAATGCTGGGACCTTGCAGCCTGCAGCTGTTCAGTAAAAGAAAGGAAATCCCACCAAAGGAAAAAAAGAGAGGGGGGGTTAATATGCTTTTAAGCAAAATCCAAACTATAGATTATACGACTTCCTTCATTTCAGGGTTTTTCTGGGCCTTTAGAGGCAGCTGGAGGAAATATGAAAGAGCATCTTCCCCAGAGCTTTCCCTATAGTGAGAGCTGGGGAAAAGGGGGGCACAGTCACCCCTCACAGTTGCTCCTCTCATGCCCAGAATGAGCAGCAGAGGGGACAGAGTTGCTGGTGACCCTTGCGTTGGTAACATTAGTGCTGTGACATGTCTTTTTATCCCTCAGAGCAGGTCTCCAGAAGCATCAACAACATGGTTCAGTGCCACATTTTCATTAACATGTCACTGACCAAGGAGCCAGAGGAGAAGCATCCAGCAGGTTAAACATCTGCCCAAATGGAAGCGACAAAGATCATCTTTTGGGACAGGCTTGCAGCTAGTCCTGGAAGTTGCCTGGAGCAGCGCAGTGCTTTTGGAACAGAGGCAGCCGAGGACAGAGGCTGTGGGAGATCTGTCCCACCACAGGAACCACACAGCAGATTTTCTCTTTCCTGGTGCTTATTATGCCACTGACCCCACCGTGTTTAGTAAACAACATATTGTTCTGCACTCAAAATCATTTCCCATGAATAACTTTTTAGTTAGCTTGTTTTCTTATCTAAAAGTTATTTTGATTTGGGAAAACTTTGTCGCTGTATTCCAGAAATCAGGCCATTTCCCTTCTAAAACAGCATGCAGATGTTGGCAGGACAACCTCAAGGAAAACTAGGATCTGACGAAGCACTCTTGCAAACAGACCAAGCGACGCAACGGGCAAATAGAACATCTGATACAGCTCTCTGAGAAGGCATGCAAAATCTAAGGCAGACAGTGAAGCACAGAAAGGGGGGTGGTTAAATGTTCTTGTATGCTCTGGGCAGGAGGAGCAGCTCCTTCGAGGCTTGCATGATATGCAGTGTCAACAACACAGCCTCAAGAAGCCGTGACCTTGCGTTAATGGCAAAACTAAGCGTGGCACAGATGGGGTGGACTTTCTGCTTTACTCCATCGTTGTGTTTCTGCTAGGAATGTCTTTTCAGACGGTAAGTGTTGCTCAACGGCCAGGCTTCAACTATTCCCCACCTTGAAGCCCTTCTTGGAAATGCAAATAATCCACTATGTCCCCAAGAGGCAACAGAGATGGAAAGGGGATTTGGGGACCAGGTGAGTTGGTCTGTCCCTGGGACCATACACGTGTCCACAGCAGGCAGCACTATGGAGGAATACCATGGAGGACATGTTACGGGTACAGCAGACAGGGTCTTTGCCCAGAGCTGGAAGATGAGCTCTATACCCTGCAGTCCAGAAAGGCACCTAAACACTAATGAAAGCAAAGATTTTTTTCAGACTTGTTAACTCAGATGCTGGATGCAGAGTTAGGAAGTCTGAAGTAATATATGAGGTCAAAAGCTCCATTAACTCAAGCCGAGTTAAAACGTCACCATTAACCACTATCCAAGTTTAACACAAAACCCCTTTGGCTCCCGGGTTCTAGCAATTTTATCAACATTTGATCTGCTTTGACATCAGAGCTGGCTTCTGTCTCTAGATCATTTTGTCTAGACTCGGTGTTTACATTAGACTTACCCAGATTGGCACCATTTGCTTGGCAACCTCTCCGAGCGCGCTCGTGTACGCTTACAGCAGCTTTGTTTACGCAGTTTCCCACCGAGTTTGTGACCAAAAATAAACACGGAATTAAATGGGAGCAATACTCGGTGGGACACTAAATGCCTTTTGTAGGGTTTGCCTCTCAAGCAAGGGATACGAACTGATTTTCAGGCATCTACAAAGGACCATAATCAGACCCAGATCATCAGACAAGAGCGATTGTTCGGGTGAGCTAAATTTCTTCTGCTTTTCACCATTGGAACAATTACCGAAACCTCAGTCATGTTCAATATGTAAAGTGGCAGCAAAACTCCAGCCTCAAAAAATTTTCAAGACAGCTTTCTCTGTGCATAAATACAGCAGATCAGGGCCAGCAAGAGTCAGTGAAGAGCTGCAGAGTCCAGCGCACTTAAGATAAGAGCTGTAATGATGCTGGTAAAAGAGATGTTTCATAGCTCATGATAGTTGGAGGTAGTTACTCCACCTGGGAATCAGCAGCTGAAGTTCAGCTTCTTAAAATACTGAGAAAAAGGCTTTGGTTTGTTTTATTTTTTTTTTATAAATGAGAGGATGCACAGAGTCATTGATCTGAAAGACAGAAAATACTTTTATAACTGCCCTCCTGCAAGAGCCCTGGGTGTAATGTTTGCAAAGGTAAATGAGATGTGCATGTCTGAGTCACTGTGTCCTCTAGACAAACATCTGTCCTTGATTCAAAGGGCCTACATGATTTCAGCCAGGCTTCTTCCTCCAGCATTGCTCTTTGTTTGTCCTGGGCAAGAAGAACAAAAGGTTAACCATAAACCCACTACTTGGTCAACGTGGCTCTCCAGGTCTTGAAAAGAGAAAGCGATGTGAACAGTTGGGGTATGAGCAATACTCAGCCAGGGAGCAAAAGAGTTCATGGGAAATGGCAAAGTTTGCATTTGCCCAAAAGCTCGCGGAACTTTGTATTTTGTTCTGTGTTGTCAGTATTAATAGCTCTAATCAAGTTAACTATCAAGATGTTGTGTAGTCATGGGTTGTTCTTCCTTCTAAGAGTTTCTTCCTGGTCATATTCCCATGACAGATGCTGGCTGTTCATTTATTGAAAGGGAGACTTCACAACAGTACTAGGATGAAAACTTGTCCAGTCAGAAGGAACCAGCCTGGTGAACAGAGGCACTAGGTTTTCTGCCACATCTGATGCCACCTTGAATGGATTTTGCTTTCAGGAGACAGGAAAAACATAAAATACTTCTACTTAGTACATCAGTTGTTTTTACTGGGGCTGAGCTGCACCAAACACTTGCCAAGGTAGGGTTTGCAGCATATCCCCATCACTGGGAAAGGTTCCTGTGCTTCTCTGTAGAGTTTTTATTGATTTTCTCAGACTCATTTGTCCTTCTATCCATCAGACCCATATGACCTCCCCGGCTGACGGCAGATCTCCAGCAAGACAGCTTCAACGGCACACACGCGTTACGTACGTATTCATGGCTGCAAAAAAGCAGCTCCTGAGCCAATATAATGAGTACAAGACACAGCTGAGCTGATATAAGGTAACGCAAGGATGTCAATTTTCAGCCAATAGTGAAGTGTCAGGACACAACTGTTTGGCAAGCCCTTTGCCCTTTACGTGTCCAAAACAGCGTGTCGATGCCT
Organism: Actenoides lindsayi; assembly: GCA_025331215.1. Taxonomy (NCBI): domain Eukaryota; kingdom Metazoa; phylum Chordata; class Aves; order Coraciiformes; family Alcedinidae; genus Actenoides; species Actenoides lindsayi. Next base: position 68,100 of record WTSP01019186.1, on the reverse strand, counting down.
CTGTACGGTGAAGGGCTCTGGATGTTACAGGAAGCATTCCTCTTGGCTTTTTGTTAGCTCCAAAAGAAAAAAAAAAAACAAACCACTAAACTGCAAAACCCTCAAGAAATTAGAAGTGAATCACGGGTCATTTCTATTGCAAAATCTCAGCGATAACCCTTGATCGTTCAAATCTTGTCTTTCACATGTAATCACATCTTACGAGCTGTGGTGTGATGTTCCACTTACGTATATGGAGTAAGAAAGGATGACTCACACCTTTTCCCAGTTGTTGTACAGACAGCCCTTCCTATGTAGCACTGTGATATATATCTGATTATGATGATAACATGCTCATGTATGGTTTAGCTTTTCGTGTTTAATTTCCAGCCTGTATATTCTGGAAGTCAAACAAATAGAAAATCCCAGCTTGTCCAGTTGGGTCTTAAAATGAAGCATATTACAGGCATCACTGGAGTAAGTACAGGCCAAGTTTGTCAGAAGTGAAAACTTACAAACCTATGAAGGAAATCTAATGTCAAAATTAATGTGCAGACTCTGGAGAAAACCTTGCTGGTGTCAAGATACGCAGAATAACTGCATAAATTTGCTCAGACCCTCACACAATCTTACATCTAATTAGAGCTGCCTGAGGCAGAATCTGTCAATGCAGAGATGGAAATCTCAGGCTGGGCACAGGCTGCCAACCATCACACTGCTTGGAAGCTCCCAGGCTGGTTTTCTGCAGCACTACAGCATTTACTTCACAGGCATTAATTAAGATCCAAAATAAGGATTGGATCCTCAGATTGGAGGCAGGTAGAGTTGACACGGGATTTCGCGATGGAAACCTGACAGCTGTTACACACACCAACTTTCCTATTCAGTTGACCATTAATTTGAGGGAACAGAGGTGGCTTAGGGGAAATGAGGAAGCATGGTAGATTATGGTTCCAGGAACTGTTTATTCCCAGGTTATCTATTTTAATCTACAAAAGACTTCCCAGGAAGCCTTGACAGAGTTTCCTAGCCACGGTGAGCCGTCACTCTGCCTGCACAGCAAAGCATGCAGTCATCCTCATCCCATCTTACCACTACCACAAGGTCTTCCAGAAGCGTCCCTCAGAAATACCTCATGAAGATAAGCAGTAGTTTTTCTTGAGTAAGGGCCATGGCATTTGCACAATAACAGTCATCACAAGGATCTCCTGTGGCAGAGAAGTCCATGAGCTAACTATAGGATGCCTGAGGAGCTATTTCCTAGTATTCTTTCACTTTCCACCAGCTGTTGTTGTTAATATTTAACTCGTCATTAGTTTCGAGTATGATGCAGCATCAAGTGGTTGTTGTTCTTATTAAGGAAAAATAACCAGACAGAGTCTGGCCTCCGCTTGGATGAGAGCTCATTTCTCTCTGGGGAGTTTTCAGCATTAGTCCATCTCCAGCAACAAAAGCTGTGATTTTAGCACCCTCCAAAACACTGGATTTACAGAAGAAGTGGAAATTGGGCAGCGAAGCAAAATTCACAGCATTTCCCATGAGGAGTTCTTCATATGGATAGTCAGCAGGATGGTCACTTCTGTGTACAATAAATTCTAGTAAAATAAACACACCCTCCAAACTTCCTGGGCTCTAAATCATCCTGCTAAATTTGATTATCACTTAAGTGATTTTAAAAAGCAAGATGTTCTCTGCATTATAAGAGTTTATTCACAACGTCAGCTAAAAGTAATAGACACTGCAGTAATTCAAACCAGAAGGTGGGGGAAAAAAAGGAGTTATGAAAACTTGGCTTCGACTGGAGACCAGAGAAGAAGTTGAAGGAAGAGCAGCATTTTTGAGGGAAAGGCGAATTGAAGGAATGAAGTTTTGAAATTCCTGTCTTTCCTGCCTCCTCAGTAAGCAGGAGAATCTAACGTTTGCTGGCTTCATGGGGAACAAAGCAGAGCTTGAAGTTTTAAGCTTCGCTACTCCCTCTGGCTGTGTCTACACGGCTGCTTATCCTGAGCTCCAGCACTTGTGTACACACAAAAAGTTTTGGTTTTTTTAAAAAAGTCTCTTTGGAAGCACTGGACCACACTTGCACTCAACATTAGACCCCCTGGATGTCAGAAGGGCCAAGGCTTGAGTGCTGGGAAGAGAGAAGGGTCTCTCAGTGAGTTCAACCATCTGCAGATCCGCTCAGCGCAGCCCCTTCTGCTGACCCTTCTCCCTGGCACAGTCTCTCCTCCAGAATATGCACATCCTTTGCCTACTACACGTGGATAAATTATGAAGGGGGATCAATTCGCCCAAACAGACGTTAACATCCCACCTGATGAGATGACACAGCAAACATCACAACGAAGAGGTGGGAGGAAGAGATGCCACCCCTCCTGCACGGCATCTGCTGAGCCACATGGTTCTGCACCAAACCCCACATAAGACTTCTAGAAAGCCTCAAATAATGAGGAAGCATGAAGTTAACTGTGTGTCAAACATTTCACAGCGTATATCCAAACTGGAAATGAGTATCTGTTAGAATTTTAGTTAGAGAAGAAAAATGATAGAGGAATATTTATGTTTTTAAATGCTCTAATGTATTTCCTTATCTATCGCCCAATCCAACAACATTTGCAGTTCAGTATCCCAGTCTGGGCTCAGCACTATCCCAGTCATATCCCTTTTGCCCATCTGTAGCTTCAAATAAACTTTGAAACAAATCAGAAAAAGTAGGGGAGGCTCTGAGTATTTTATACAGCTGGAAAAGAAATGGGAAGAGCATCATCTGTATGATTTCCTTCCATCCTGGTAAAAAATAAGAAAATGAGTGTAGACCTACACACATGCCTGTTTGGGAAAGCCTGGGCAGCACTGAGTCTGTGCCTTTTTGTCCTAAGATGTCCAACAACAGCTCCAACAGCTCCAACCCAAGAGTAACAGCAAGAAACTCATGCCACAGCATACAAAAAAAAAAGTCTGTTGGACAGAAGTATCCACCAACATTAACTAATAATCTTGACAGAATTGGGCCAAGAATTTCAATCACAACCCCAGGAAGTAGATGAATTTGAGATTCTAGGCCTTTATGTGTGTGGGATACACACATGAAGAAAGCTTCTCATTGATTCAGAACAAGACATGTGGGTTCACTCTGCCCAACCTCAGAGATTTAAGGACCTCAGATGAAGGTTGTGGGAATTTGTGCCTTGGTCGAGAAAAGGGTTCATGCTTTAGGAGCACTGTCTTCCACATTTTCTATCTGGAACAAGACAATGGTCAACCAGATTAACCAGCTATCAAAAGTGTCTTTATTAAGATGCTCTCAAAGAGTCTGGCAGTGAAGATGCTACCAAACCAGGATATGCCCAGGTGGGCTCAGTATCTCAGAGGTTATCTGGCAGTCCCAGCATCAGCCCAGCCCTGACATTGCACTTCAACTGCTCTTCAGCACGTGAACTGCAGGAACTAGAGGCTGGCACTCACAAACACAGCTTCATGTCTTTTATTGTAAAGGTCTGACTCCTTTTCCTGAAGCTTTTAAGTATGGCCCTTTGAGCATAATTGAATGAGACAGAAGCAAAAACCAAGAGGCCTCTGCTTTCGAAAGAGACGTGACACTCATTGATTGTTAACCACAAAACATGGGCCTCTTCTCTTTCTTCTCTCTTTTTTTTTTTTTTAGTGTTAACTTCACAGTTTTTCTCCCTTTGAAGTAGCTTCATGTTACCAGAACCCAAAACATCCTCATCAGCATGTTGGGGCACCTCTCCTTCAGGGAGTGAAGCCACCAGGTAGCCCCTGGGATAATTCTTGCATCCTGACAACTTGACTGTCCCCACAGCACCACCAGACTAGCAGAAGGCTTGTTTTTACCTGCACCAAACACCTCATTTACATTTCTACTTCCTATAACTCCTGCCCACCTGCCGTACCACGTTGCTGCCCAGAGCCCACAGCAGAATTTCCCTGGACAGTGTGTACATAATAACATTTCTTGCAGGCTTACAGTGATGCCAGTGAGACTGATCCACTCCATCTACAACAACTGCAACAGTCTTCTCAGGCCATAACTGCACAAGTCTTTGGGAGGTTACATTTCTCTGCAAATGAAATCTTTTGTTGCCTGCACGAGAACTGAGATTTGAAGTGCGTGTTTTCAATAATTACCTACTTAATGCAAATCTGTGATTATCACAATGAGGTGGACACTAACGCCTGTCTTTTGTCATCACCTGCCTAACCCAAGCATGAGCCTTGTCCTTTTGTCACCTCCACCCCTTGTCCTGAATCAGTCTCTCTACCCGGTCCCCGTGGTGTCTCGAGTCATGCTGAGCACCTAGAAGAAAACAACCCAACCTTGGTTTCTAGTGATGGAGAATCCTACAAATCCCATCCATAAATCAAATATTTGTAAGGTATTCTTATGGTTAACTACTTCCACCATTAAAATTTTTAATTGCATTTCCAGCCCAGATTTGTCTGGATGTTGCTTACAACCGTTGCACCTTGTTACATCTCCCTTTGATTGGCAAAGGGGATCCCGTTACCAAATTAATTTTCTCCAAATTCCAAGTTGGACACTTAGTATTGTAAAATAAATTTAAGATGATTGGGCAGCCTGTAATGACAACAAGGGGGAAAAAGCACATCTCCATACTACTGTTTTGTCCTCAGCAATGCCCAGTCCAAAGTCAGCTAGTGAGGCTGCAGCAGCATAGGAACTGTACAGAAGTGTGAGCCAGTATCCAGCTATTCTTCTGATTCAAAGAATCACTATTTCCTTAGCTCTGAGACCATCATAAAATAAAATATTTCTTGGATGTACTCTGACACATGAGCAACAGTCTCTCCAAGTCAGTGGGAGCCTTTCCACCTCCATTAGTGGGCATTTTATCAAGTTCTAACCTTTTTTAAAAGACGTGAAGCTGAGCTAAAGACTCCAAATCCTACCATAATTTGAACTTTACTGCCTATGCAAGAGAAAAGCAGCCAAAAAAACACCCCAAATAGAAGTATAGAAAATAAACAGTAAAGCAAAGTTTCCCCAAAGACCGTTCACTGATAATACAGCTTGATGATTGTTCTTTTTTTTTACTGAAAGGGAAATATATGATTTCTCCAAATTTCTGCCAAAAAGGCAGTTCCCAGAGTATACATTTAATGACAGCATCACAGGAAGACAATTTTTCCCCATCCTTTCCAAGCTCCCCACCCACTGCAAAAAGGACATCAACAGGAAGAAATCCCACACAGAAGGGGCTGGTATAAGGACATGTCTGACTGAAGTGAAACAGTGTTTTCTAGCTGAGCTGGTTTGAAAGGGCTCTGGTGAGCAGCGTGTCATCTGCTGGAGATCACCCTAATCCATGGTCTCTTTGGGGCTCATCAAAATAGTCTGTTCATTCATTAGGCTGACAGAAGAGGGCCTAATACCTCTCCCTGGAGGAATTTCTCATACCTGATGAGATCATGGTCTTTTTGGGGTACTGAGGTTTTTTTTCTCCTGAAGGACGGAGGTGGAGAGCTTTGTCTTTGGAAAGTGAATTTGCAGAAGGGTAGGTTATCTGGGCCCTTGGCTATCAAGCAAAGCCAAGCTGAAGGTGCCTACGTAGCAGTCAGTGGAAAGTGGTGGTGGATCCCTGGTTGATAAGAGATTAAACGGTGATTTGAAGCGAAGGAAGGACCACCCCTGACGCAGCACTTCCAGTTAAGCTAAAGGCGAAATGTCTGCTATAAACAACATAATATATGCAAACTTCACTTGTACTTAAAACCAGGCTTGAAAAAATACTAGTGGGAGAAGAAACATCAACAAATCAAAAGTGGCAGAGGATAAAAGGTGGATTTCAGAGAGGTCTGAACAAGAAGGCAGGCTCCTATGGAAGGCCAGACGGAGCACAGCCATCCATTAGCTCTCAATAACATCATCCCAGCAGGGGAGGATTTGAAGAGCCAAATAAGTCCAGGAAATTCACACAGAGCCTTCAAGGATGGAAGACATATTACACTTGAAGAGACACATTCCCCAGTCAAGACCAGAAAAAGCCCTTAAAATTATCAGGTGAGTTGGTCCAGACTCTCTGTCAGGATTTCTGCAGAGCAGCAAGAGCTACGGTGTGGTGCTCTCTGATAAATCACAAGCCGCTGCTGCGTTGCTGATGCAAAGACCTGAGATCCAGCAGGGACCAGTCAGCATCTCTCCAGGGCAGAGCCACATTGACATGTGATGCTGGGACAGCGAGTGTCTGACTGACATCTGACCCTGGCAATGACCTCTGCATGGTGTCAGAGAGAGGGAAGCTACTGGGAATTGTGCTCTTGATGGAGATTTCCTGGGGGGAAATTAGGGAAATCACTCTATTATCTTGCTGGAGGCCAGTTATTCCTGGACAGGCTTCCTCACTAGTTGCTATTTCTGACTTGCTTTAGGTTAAGCACCAAAAGAGTGCCAAGTCATAGCAAACAGCCTTACACTGAGTGACCACAACTTGACTCACTTTGAGTAAAGTTATCGCTTTCAATATCATAAAGAGAGCAGAGCTGAAGGAGTTGGGGGACCTGAAGGGCTCAGTTCCTGCTGTGATGAAGAGGGTTGGAATTTTGATTAAGAAACACAAGAAAAATGTCTTCAAATATATTTCCCTGGTAAAAGAGGAAGGACCCCTCACTGACCTAAGTGGGTGTCTTAAGGTGGCAAAAGAGTAGGAGTCTGATCAAGTGTGCAAAGAGGGACACAAAGGCAACAAAGGAAGCATCTTAGAGGCTGGGGAGAGGAGAGGTAAAACGAGAACTGTCAAAATTAACCCAGCCAGGCTTTTTAATAAGGAAAAACGCCTCAGATGTTTTCCAGCCACAAACAGCCAGAACATGAAGAAGGGAAAAGGCTTGTGGTGCAGTAAAAATGAGGCAGAAATAAGAGAACCGAGGGTTATTCCAGCCAGCCTGTCACACTGCCTGTGATGCTCAGCAAAGAGCTGCCGCAAAAGAAAAGAGTGTTGGGCAAAGGCAGAGTGGCAAGTGAGAAGACGTGGAAAGGATGGAGCTGAGAGGGAGTCACAGCCATAGCATCACCCAGGGAGATCCAGAGGGATGGGGACATCTCCATCCTGGGGTTTGAAAAGAACCAGCACAAGAAATCTGCAAGTCAGGAGCATAGATTTGTAACCCCTAGATGTGCAATAACTGCATTTAGGGAAACCAGTAAGGATTAAAGAACAGTTCAGGCACTGGTAGGCCACTGAATCTGAACTGACAGCATAGGGACCTTTCAACAGCACTTCTTCCACCCGCCCCCCACAAAAAGGAAAAGA
>WTSP01019186.1:0-60729 GCA_025331215.1 Actenoides lindsayi | reverse complement strand
CCCCCCCCACCCCGCGAAAGATTAGACACTGCAAATCAGGCTCTGCCTCCCACCCTTTTCTTTCCCAGAAATGGGTCCCAGTTCTCTCCTGGCAGGACATGAGTCATTCTGACCACCCTCAGTGAAAGTCAATCATGTCCGTGTGGGAAGAAGAAAGCCCCTGGCACACGCCATGGATGTTGCTTTCCTGGGCATCATCTGGGTACCACACTTCCAGTCGGAGCTGCCATTAATTTTTGGCAAATGACTAATAATGACTTGCAAACCTTGCTACTGTGTTTTTCATCACAGCTGCTCTGGGGATATGTTTCTGGCACACAAAGCGCTGCTACTATCATGACAAAAACAATTATATGAATAAAAAAAAAGCAGGCCAAAAAGATACAAGGTTATTGTCAGGGTGAGGGCAGGGGAATTACTGAGTTGTGCACAAAACAGCTTAAGCGAGTTGATTTCTCATCGTGACATCATGAGTTATGCTGACTCAGTTATGATCGGTGATAACCATGACAAAAAGTGCTCTAGCTTGGGAGATGAAAAAACAGGGGAGGAACAAGCAGGGGGTGGAGACAAAAAAAAAAAAAAAAGGAAATTAAGTCACAGGCAACAGAACAAAAAGCTTCAGTAAATATTAAGCCAACAGAGATTGGTTTAAATTATAGCGTTTGAGTGGCGTAGCAGGAAAAATAACCCCGCAAAAGCAGGGCAAGGATTATTTTATAGAGTGTACCTATATAAAGCCAGGCATCCCGGGAGGGGATTAGGGCCCCCAGGAATCCTGGCAGTGCAAAGGTGCATGCACCTGGTCCCCAGGCAGATGAGGCATTTTGGATTGGAGCTTCGCATCCTCAAGTCTTATTGTCATCATATAGTACTTTTCATAAATCCACCAAACATCCCTATAAAACCAGAAGATCTTTATGCCTCAAGCGCTCAGAATCATACAGTTCTTGTTATCAGAAATCTGTTCTTTTTCTCCTAAATTTTCTTATTGCAAAGCTATGCCTGGATGTTAATTGTCCTCATGGCACGGTCCTCTCTGCACAACTCTAATACCCTTACGACCTCCCTTTTGCAGGGATAACCAATCCAGCATCTCTCAGTTCCTTCACACCAAATGGCCCTTCCTTTCCCTGGGGCTCTGGGGCTGCTGAGCGTATTTCAGATGGGAAACGTGATCCCCCCCAAAGCTATCTCTGCCTTGGAATTAGGAGGCAGCTGGGTGCCGAGAAACCCACCTCTGAGAAAAAGGGCTGAAAACCAAATAAAACCATGCGAGAGCTAAGGAAAGCTGGAAGTAAGGAGATGATTTGTGTAAACTCTAAATTGACCAAGATTCGTGCAGAAGGTTCAAGTTACACTTTGTGGGCAGGGAGAGGCACACTCAGGCACAACAGCAGCGACTTCAAAGCAGCGCAGAGATGATTTCTTCCTCCCCGCCTCTGTGCCACCCTGCACCGCACAGAAAAGTCAGGCGAACGGAACCTTTCAGGTTTGCTGTACACTGAGGTGAAGGGGAAAAAAAAAAAGTAAAAGTCAAAATATTTGAGCGTTCCCTATTGATTGCAGGCTGTTGGAAAGAGCCAAGAGTTGGTGCCAGGCATGGCAGTGCAGGAGCAGTCTGCCTGCCCTTGCCAAAGCTTGCGACACTGGAGCTCAAATGTTACCTGTAGCCTGAGATGGCATATGAAAGGAAAAGACATTTATGGGTTTCTCAGGACGTTTGCTGCCTAAGCATTGGGGGGGGGGGGATTGGCACAGCACAGCTGGCTCCAGCCACACACCCCCCCCAGACCACCCACCACCTCCAGGTCCCAGTTCCCAGCCAGCACTTGTTCTCCCTCCGGTGCCTTCAGGACACCCCAGCGTGGTAAGGGACTGAGAGAAATACTAAAGCTAGACAAATACAAAGAGCTGCCGGTTTAGAAAACAGGAGATGGAGATTTTTTTGTGATAAGAGCTGTCACTCCAGAGAGCGAGACACAACTATGAAGTCAAAATGAAAAACCTGTCTGGCTCGGGAGCGTGGAAAACACGCTGAGGGCAGGAGTTATGCAACCTGGCAAGATGTTTATCAATTCTGGGCTTTTCACTTCTCCCCCCACCCCCCCCCCTCCCCAAACTGGAACTGAGAGCTGGAAAGGGAGATGCTGGGGGTGAGAAAGAAAACAGGGACTCTTCATTTCCTCGGTTGCAGTTTCAAAATCATGACATGGAGACAGTGCCACTGGGAGCAATTTAAAAGGAGCCTGTGGTTTGCTCCCCTCTGACGACTTTCAAGCAGGATTCAGCTGTGATAATGCCCAGGAAATAAGGGATAGACCTTCTTTCACCCAGCAGTCCCTTGGTATTAACACCAACACAGTCAGGGCTTGATCTGGGAACCGGGTGCTCCGTTGCGTATCTGCCACACTCGGCACCACGGGATATCGCTCCTGTCTCTGCGCTCTGCAACACCTTAAAAAAAACTGCCTTTCCTAGGGGATTAGAACAAACCCCAAATGCTGCTGCCTGTCCAAATCCAGAGGAGATGACAGCTGAGAGTTCGGGTGAAGTTGGGAAAAGTTCACCAGAAACACTTGTGGGTGGTAGAGTGATGTAAGCCCTTAGGTAGCTCCCAGCATTTTGAGGTCAGCCATCCGCTAACTTCCCATTAAAAACCTGGCAATCCGCACACAACCATCGCAACACCCGATGTCCGCACGCCCGAGGGGGTGCCGACCCACGGGCTGCCCCCCGCACCCTGCTATCTTGGGTGCCCAGGAGCTGCTCTGAACATCAAGAGCCAAAATGCCCCCCGCTCCTGGGAGAAATGACTCAGCACCCAGAGACCAGGGATACATTCCAGTGTGCAGGAAAACAGCTGAAACCTCGAGTGGTCTTGCAACACCCAGCCACTCAGAGTGAAGCAATCACCCACAGGAGCTATTTGCTCAGCTCAGCTAAGCTGAATTCTAGCTGCAGAGCCCAAAAGTAACCAGGACCAGAGTTTGTTCTACCATGGTTTACGGAATACCCAAACCCAGAGTAACGTGGCTCTGGGTGGACACCAGTGCCACTTCCCACCCCAAAAGCTCAGGGTGGGCAGTGAGCTGTGTACTGGGCACATCTAAGATGCAGAAAGAGCCTGCTCAGGCTGTGGCATGGGCAGAGAGAAGCAGCCCAACATTCCCTTTGCAGAGATGCAAAAACTGTTGCCCTGGTAGGAGGAGCCACCACCTTACCCTACATCCCCTGTACTCAAAAAACAACATTGACAGGAGATTTGCATTTTTGGCATCGTAACAGTGACATTAAATTTGGTTGGGTTTTCTTTTTTCTTGTTGTTTTGCAAGCCTGGAAAATGTTCGTGCTCTAGGGGAGAAGACTAAAAAGAAAACCAACAAAACCAGTGAAAAAGAGTCTGTTTTTGGTGGGAAGGAGGGCAGTTTTTCAAAAGTTTTAAAGCCAAAATGTTGTAGATACGGTGGTACCTTCCTACCGCAGAGTTGTTGGAAACAAACGTTTCAGAGTTAAACAAAGCTCAGCCCTGACAGGTGTTTTATGAAGTTAACAGAGCCAAGTGAAGAAAGCATCTCTCCATTACACGTGCAATTATCTGTTTGAACTGAAAACACCGAGGCTGGAGAAAATAGCACAATGCTCGTCTTCCAAAATATTGAAGTTATTCTGAACATCTGACCAGTAGGAGGGAGCAAAGCAGGGACAAAACTACTCGTGTAGTGCTTCCAAATGTACATATACTACTCACGCTTTTCATAGTTGAACGGTTAACAACAAAGACAATTACATTCTTGCTACAGCTGATTAAACAGTTGATGCCAGGGACCCCAGGCTTCTCAGACACGGCTGTTTGCTGGAAGCGCAGCCAGCAAAACAAAAACAAGGCTAAAGCGGAGATGTTCATCTGCCATGGCTCAGGTTCAGGACAGCAATCCTAGCCAGAGTCATGCAGAAATATGAAACGTGTCCTGTTTATACTAAAACGAATGCAATTTAACCAGAACTTAGGGTTGGAAATGCGGCGGTGTTGTTAAATTTGTAACTGAACTAGGATCTGAATTGTCCCTCTGCTGCTATCATCCGGGAGCTGAAGCTGCCAAGCCCTGTGTACAGGAGTCCTGGATCCCCCTTTGGTTTATTAACATTCCCAAATTCAATTCACGTTTTCTTGGCTGTACCTAAAGCATCCCACCAGCCCAGCTGGGCAACTCTAGCTGATGTCTTCGGCACGCTAACAGCTCTCCATTTGGAAAAGCTTTGATTCCTGTTGAGCCTGTGCCACAAACACATCACCCGAGAGTCCATTCCCCCACCTACAGCTGTTCCCCTGAGGCATCGTAACTCACGTTGTATCTAATATCTGACTTCTAGAGAAGTAAGCCTCATTGAATTTTAATGATCTATCATCTCAGCAGGCATAGACTTATTCACTGCTACATTCCACAAATTCCTCTCCGAATTATTTCACATTCAGCTTTGGTTTTCCTTTTTGGAAGCGCTGAATGTTGTCTCCTTAATATGCGTTTGCAAGAAACAACTGCATTTGTATTGGCAATCCCTTTTTCAAGATATTACTAAATCTCCAGTCCTTTCCCCGCAGGATGACAAAAGCTGGATAAATAAGAAGAAACCTGGCTTCTGACCACTTTTTGCAAAAGAGAGAAAAATATGCTTTACTGTGTGGCATACCAGATAATATTTCCACATAGACAGCAACTCTTTCTGTGGAAAAAACACACTGCAAGCCTTTCACATTTTAGCTCAAGCGGCGTATCTCTCTCCAAACCTAAAATGATCAAAATGTTCTAGAAGTAAGTCCACATTTGATATTCTATACTCATCAGTTACTTTTGTCTCTGGATCATTTTTATTCCAGTGAACCCTAGACCTGAACGTGGCTGAATTTTCTATACCCCTCAGTGAGGTACAGCCTATAAAAAAAGCTCTCCCCCACATTCCTATGTATTGGTGAAGAAGGTCCAGTCCTGAAGTGCTTACAAACTAAAAAGACATGAGAAGCAAGGAGGGAGAGCTGTCACCACCACCAAGCTGCAGACCTGGAGCACGAGAGCTGAAGCAACGTCCTCGTGCAGGAAGCATGGAGCAGAAGGGAGAGGACCAGCAGCAGCACACACCTAGCTGGTGTTCCTCCTGACATACCTCATGTCTCACTGGGAGAACAATGTTTTAACCTTGGAAGAAAAGCCCTGTTTATTGGTGGGTTTGGTGAGGGAACTCTAGCAAGGGCAAAAGGGTTTGTTCTTGACCCTGTACTCTATTAGAGGTAGACTTGGTCCCAAGCCCAAGACAGAACACCTCTAGACCACTGTTCTAGAAGTGGCAAAAATAATACGTTACACATACGTCTGCATTAAGGAGGCACACAAGCTATTTTTTTCCAAGCTATCTTCACACCCGTGGTGCACGTGAAACACTATGTAAGGCACCACAAAAAGACACATGAGCATCCTCTAACACCAGTACAGAGCATGGAGCTGACAGTCCAGCCTGGCCTGCGTGACATGAAGCTGGGATTTACAGCCAAAGCAGCTAACAGTCACATGCCACCCAGGGATGTGATCTGCAGGGTCTCGTGCACTGGTGTTTCTCCATTGCTAAGTGCTTCTGAAGCAGCAACTCCAGTTGATATTTAGTTAATGGCAAGTTAATGGAAACCAACTGGAAAGATTCCCATTGACTCCAAAGGGCCATGCCTCAACACATACTGTATTAACAGAATAAACCACCCTGTTAAATCATCAGGAGTCATGGACAGACTCATTTCTCACCTTTAAGCCCCTGCCCAGATGATACAGCTTCTCTTGAAGGGAGGAATGAGAGGAGTTAATCCCAGGGCTAAAGACTGGGTTGGCAAAATGCAAATTTCACACTCCTTCCAAACAAACACCTCTGAACACGAAAACAGGCTAAATCAGAGCACAGTCCCCAGGGCCAGACCAGAGCAAGCTACCCTGATCCTATGATGGTCCTTAAGCAGCCAAATCCTCCCCTACCTACCCAGAGGGATCTGGCTATATAGGTAGTAAGGAATGTGTGTCAAGAAAAGGCCACTGCTCATTAGAGGGTGAGGATGAGAGTGGAGGAGGGGAAAAAAAAAGAAAAAAAAAGCATATTCTGGAAGGCTGGAGAGTTTGGTGCCTGGGATACATCTCCATACACTCAGCCCAGCTTGGAGCTAGAGAGCCTTACAGCTCTTGGAACCTTCTGCTGCAACTCTCCATCCAAAAACTCCACGTGGGCTCACTTGTAAATGGCAAGAGATTAGAGAACTTCCCGTCGTCATCACTTACTCACTAAAAGTTTGGAAAAATCTTGTTTCTCGCAGAGAAAAAAAAAAAAAAGAAAAAAGGATCAGCTCTATAGGTGGGGAAGGTGGGGGTTAAAATGTTTATAGTGTTCATTACCTAAAAAAAATAATTTGTATGATGAATCTTTGTCTTAAAAGCCCTGGACAAAAACCCAAATAACTTAATCATTCAAATTATTGTGGAAACAGCCATGTTTCATGTTATTTATGGGTTTAATGTTCCTTTTAGGGTTAGGTTTTTTCCCTTCTTCAGAAGAAAGGCAGTTTTCTTAGTATTGCTGTGAATACCAATGTCAAATTCTATTTTAGCAGTGCTCAGTGACGTATGAACATCCCAAAGGCAGAATTTTAAAAACACCAAAACCATTTGTTAAACAGCAGCTAGACAAGTTGAACAGTTTTTCTTTTCCTCCAAACTTTACCAAGGCAGGATGAAATATAAATTCACATGAATTGTGCCTGAGCCAATCCCCATTAAAATTAACAGCAATCTTTTCATTGACTTCATCTGAACTTCAGACCAGAACCATAAAAAATCTTTTTCTACTGGCAAACATCAACTTGTGACCGAAATTAGTGATAAGAGATGGCAGGAAGCCAAAGTATTTATTAAAAAGCTGGTGGTTTTCCTCACTGGATGGTATGGCACATTCTAGTTACCCTCTAGAGACATCTCAGCCATCTGCAGCAGCAGAGCAGCAGTGGTGGGACTCCAGCATGTGCTCCTCAGCAAAGGCAGAAGACCTTCATTTTTTCCTTTAGAAAAAGGAAGAAATGAAGGGAACCCTGCTATGAAAAGGAAAAGCACTGTCTCAAGCCCAATCGTGTCTTTTGGGAATAGCAAGTTTCTTTTCACCAAGACAGCAACCTCATCTTAGCTGGGTCCTTCCTCAAACAGGTTTCTCCATGCAATCCCTCCATTTAATTCTCTGCTGGGATATTTCCAGCCTCACCCTTATGCCTTCAGTTCTCAAGGCAGGAATTTGCTTCCTTGTTATGCATCTTCTCACCTCTTATTTTTTAAATTTTCTTTGAGAGCGTTCAGTTAAAACCACCAACCCAAAACTCAAGCCGCTTGCCTTCTGCTCACTGCCCTTTGCAGAGGGGATAGCCATCGGGTCACATCCCTACTCTAAGTCTCCTTGCAAGGGCTGGTGTTGAGGACAGGGCGAGCAGCAAGGTGAGGAGGAGGTTAAGCCAGCAGTGCCCTGGGGAGCTGCTGTGGACTGTGAGTCCTGGTCTAGTGTCGGGAGCATGGCTTTCAGAGCCAGTTGAGTGTGATGGATGGATGGAGGGCTCCCTGCCTGAGAAGGACAGAGGCAGATCGTGCTCCGAGAGCACTCGGTTTTGTTCTTAATACCTCTGAAGTATAACAACAACTTTTTTTTAAATGACTTCCCCTGTATCTTTAGTTTATGGAATATCAGTGCCGAAGCGTATGATGCTGACAGGTTACCCCTGGTAGGAGAGAGGCTCTCTGTGGGATGCTTGGCCAGCATCAGTGGACTAACACCAGCTACAGACCAAGCCCCTCTATCTCTTTGCATAGATTCAATCAATTCATTTATATAAGCCCTTTGAAGAGGTGCAGGCCCAATTACCATCATTAACAAACGAGTAGCACACTAAACTGCTCTCTTCGGATGCATACCAGAAAGATTACATATATGTGAATAAACACGTGCTGAGGATCTCTGGGAAACCACATTTTCCTGAGCCATGGTCTCTGGGGGGGGCGTGAAGGTTGGCGTGAGCCTTGGGATTTGGCCATTCTTTTGTCCCAAGGGTGTATTTTAATTTCATATGTGGGTTATGACAACACGGGAGATCTACCAGTCTCTACCAGTGCTTTTCAGTTTCTTAAAGCCTCAAGATATGAGTGGGAAATATTATTAGTAATAATAACGTAATAACAGAGAGGGGAAACACCAATAGCAATGACAAGAATAACCCAACCTATGTCAGACTCATTAAAGGCAAGTTAAAAACAATTTGGGACCTAATTTGTTGAGAATAATACGTCAACAGCATTTAGACCTGTGCCTCACCTGGCCTCAAGCTCAGCAAGGGATTTAGGCAGAAGCCTAATTTTAAGCACACAATTCATGTGTGTGATTTAATGGGTGCATGTTGCGAGTTTAAAATTACATATATTTAAGAGCACTGCTGACTCAGGGGATATCTTCCTGTATTTACGTTGCAGCTTCAAATTCTTCATAATTACATTAGCCCTCCTGCTCCTTTCAGATATTTCCATCTTTACTCTGCATCAGGAAAAGTCTCTCTTTCACAGTTTGTTAATCAGTTTATGATAACACAATCTTTGTGGTGTTTTCCTTGGCAGCATGCCTTGGACTGAAGTTATTTAATGATCTGAGCACTAATTGAAGATTAAGGTTTGTGGTTGTGTGCACTTGGGTCGCCCACTGAACACGAACCCAACAGAACTGAAGACCCATCCTTTTCTAGGATCAAGACCCAAATTACTAAGAAATAACAAGATCCATCAGGCTGGTGTCATTGTGGTGCTGCTTCGTACAGATTTCACGTGGCATCTAGGTTTGTATCAATATTTTTCCAAGGAAATCAGTGAAGTTCAGTCCCACTACCCACCCCTCATATTCATGTACACAAGACTGGTACAGAGAGACAATAAAGTGGCCCCAAAGTCCCTTACTGACTGAGGTTGCCCCTGAAGCAGAAGATACTGGTTTGTCCTGCAAGTCCCAAGCTGGGCTATGGGACTGGGTTTCTGCATCCCCAACAAAAAATGACCCTAAAGAAGGACACATTTATTTCCTCCTGCTACTGTGATTTGCTTGTGATGATCCTCCATGGAAGACCTGGTGGGACCCACCAGGATTTTCCCCAAGCCCCAGGCAGTCACCACAAGCTACGTCTTTCCCACAGAGTTATTAGAAGAATTCTTAATTCTTTTACTACTGTTTTTGTTTCACAGTTTTTAAGGCAACAGCAGGTTTTCAAAAATCCATTTAATAAAAAAAAAAAAAAAAAGCAGTAAAAGTGTTTTAGGAAGTGGAGGTGATGGCTTACTGATTCTTTTCCATATAGCAGAAAGACATGTAGTTCCAAAGAAAATGAAAATATAGACGAAAAAAAAGCTTCAAGAAAATTGTAAAAAGAAAAGAAATTAAATAAAAAATAATAAAAATCCCAGTCTCCCCAATTAGTTAAACAAGGGAAATGAATGCCACCTGGACTGCAGCAGATATTGGACTGTTTGGATTTTCCAGAAGAGGAAAAGAAATTCACTTTTCTCTTCCCCTGTGTCCCCACTTTTCATCTGTCTTAATTTGTTCACGTTATTTTGTCAGACGTCTGCCCAGCTCCAAGTCAAATAACCTTCCTCCTCCTGCCTTCTGCCGGATAAAACAGATCCGAGCGAGGGAATAGAGAGCACGTATCTGAGCAATCTTGGCACTTGGGATGTATAAACCCAAGCTTAAGCCTCGCTCTCAGTTCTAGTTTATAGGTCATCCACCTTAGAAATCCCTTGAATGGCTGAAATGAGCCTTGTAAATACCCTGCTCTCTGTCCACCTCAGGGAAAAACAAATGAAGACCACCATAAAAAAAAACAACCAAACCCAAACCACAGAACCCAGATTTCCACTGATACCCTGAATCATTTTGTTAGTGCCTTGGATTGCCTTTGCCTTTCGAAGAGCAGGTGACCTCAGCACCGACCAGTTAACCAAAGATGCAGAAAGGAAGAGTTAGTCTGGTGGGGAGAGGAAGAGCTAATGGATCTTCTCGCCAAGGTCCAAAGCCTGCACGTAGAGACAAAGCAGGCACAGGACCTTTTCCATTGTTTTGTGTTGCACGTGGGGACAGGGATTTGCCAGCTCAAGTGGAAAGCAAAACCAAAAGCCCACTCACAGGTGAAGTCTGTCTAAAAAAGCAGAACAAATTCTGTCTTTCTCTCGGAAGGTTCTTAAGAATACAAGAAGACAACAACAAAAAACTGGTAATAAGAATCACAAGCATCTGGCAAGATCAAGCAACAAGGGCTTGAGAAACAAAGCCCTGATCAGGTGGCAGAGGGGATGCCCAACAGCCACTTTTGCTGATAACAAATAAAATGGTTTTTTTTGCAGGGCAGGGTAGAATCAGTTGTCTAAAGCAGTAGGAGCCACTGCCTAAAGCATGTAGCATGAAATAGCCAGGTGCTAAGGATCTGAATTTGGATTGTTCAGGGTTGTGTTTGGGTTTGGTTGTTTGGGGTTTTTTTTT
The DNA here is from genome assembly GCA_025331215.1 of Actenoides lindsayi. NCBI lineage: Eukaryota > Metazoa > Chordata > Aves > Coraciiformes > Alcedinidae > Actenoides > Actenoides lindsayi. The sequence goes on along the minus strand of WTSP01019186.1, from coordinate 50,145 downwards.
GGGGGGGTGTGTGTGTGTCTGAGGTGGGAAGGCAAAGGAAGTAGGGGAAAAGGAAGGAAAAAAAAAGTAGGAAAACATTATGAAAAATATCACAGTAGCAAGGAGAGAAGGCAGCTGAAAAAGTCAAGGATAACTGAAGAAGCACATGAAGCATGACCTTGAAATGAGACTGATGAAGTGAGCTTTTTGGGTTGAGTGCTGGCTGGAGAAGGGGGCTTGGACCGCTGCCCAAAGAAACTGCCTCCTGCTATTTAATTCCTAATGAGTTAAGGGAACAAGGATTTTGCACAGTCTTTGAAATAAACAGGATTGTGTTAAAGAAATACTTGAGACCGTCATTAATTTCTACTTCTAGTGGAAACAAGCCATGAGACCCCACATCCTGGCTAATCACTTGGGTCAAAAAAGTAACATAATGTGAATTTCAGCACTACAGATTATTTTGTAGGGCCAAATAATTCTACGTGTTCATTTCAGGCCCGTATTGCAGGTCCTCAGAAGAGAAGGGTCATTGCTAATAAATTACCACGTTAATTATGCACTGTAGGAATTCAGCATTTTAGTTTCCTACTTCTCCTTGCTTCCTGTGCCAGTTTTTCCATCCCTATAATTGTCCTTCCTGTTTATACAATTCCATATGCACAGTGGCTACTAAAAGTCAGCTGTTAAAACTGTTTACTGTAAATATTTATGCTGTGGCCATTAGTGAAATCTGTATCTCTGGACAGACGATGGATGGCAGAGGGTCTAATCCTAGAGAGCCCGTGGGATAAACAGGGGAAAGTCACGTGCGGAGACTGGGAACGCTGCTTCCCACACCCTTCAAGGCAGAAGAGAAAGTCCTATGCTTGGGACATCTGCTCCAAAGAACGTTCAGAAGCACAGGGCTATTTGCTGATGTTTGTGGCGTTGAGGTGCCAGAACACATACCAATTATTACTAAAAGCATCCAAATCCAGTGACAGGAAAAGGAGTTACTGCAGCAGAGTATGAGGTTGGATGGTATATGGACCACACTAACGGCACGTATTGTACATCTCCAGGCCACTCTGTGAGCACAGAAGGCCGGGGAAGCAAGGATGTTAAAATACCAAAGGAGCCACTATTCATCATCTAACTGGAGCTGCAGAAATCAGGTCGAACCCATCCTGGTGCTGCAAGATCCTGAGGTGTGCAGCTCTGCCCCACTGCTGGGTGCTCAGGGTGCCCTGCCACGCACAGCGAGGAGGGCTGGGCTTGCACCTCATGGTTTAGCGGTGGACTTGGCTGTCCTGGGCTAATGGTTGGACTCGATGATCTTACAGGTCTTTCCTGAGCTAAACAATTCCACGGCTCTATCCCAAGCGTTGAGAATGCTCCTGAGCCCCAGCTGGCCCAGATCCAGAAGCAGAACCCCCAGGGAAGCATATCCAAGGACCACAGTGCATGGGTGTAGGACACAGATGTCCTCACACCACAGCACCCAGGGCCAGCACCATTACAGCTCACACAGCCCATGCCCTACCTCCATGCTGCCTGCTGTTGACATTTCTCTACTTTGCTACTAAGCGTATTTTCCAATCCTTCACCTTTGCTCTTTTCTATCTGCTCTAGTGCTGGTTTTAGGGATATGACCCATTTTGGATGCCCTTCAGGGCATCCTGGGGTCTGGGCTGACAGCAGGCAGCCAGCAGGTCCTGGATAAGTGATGGGCAGTCCCTCAGCTTCCATAAAAGTTGGATCTCAATTGCCCCTGTTCTGCATATTTTTCGTATTTGATGCTCAGAAGCAACTGGTGTGGCAAAGCACATGTTCTCATCACAGAGAGACATGGGAAAATAACAAAATTAAATCCACTCCTAGCAGTGAATTATTTGGGAATAGCAGAAATAAGCAAATATTTGATGTTAATCAAATATTTGCTAGAGTAACAGCTTGGATTTTGTTCAGTGTTAATAAGAGGTTTTTTCACCCCATGATGTCAGATCAACCTTCAAAGAGTCACCTAATGCAAACATGCATACACTCTGAAAACCTAATTGCACACATCAGAGAATCAGGAAGGTGACATTCCCTGGAAAGCTCCAAATAGAAAACTACATCCAAACAGACAAACACATCTGAGAAAAGCTCCAAAAGCTGCAAATAGACAAATACATCTGAGAATAGAGACCGGCCTCATTCCATGGTCCTAATCAGAGTTATGAGTATTATTTACACATCAGGATAGCACATAATCTTGAAGCATGTGCTTAAGTTCCTTGTTTAAACTGCAACATGTGTTTAGATGCTTTTTTGCAGGGATTGACCATCCTGATGATCCATCCAGCTGATACACGTCATGGAGCATGTCCTATGGGGAAATAATTTGGCAGTTTACTCTGGATTTGAGATGGGACTTGTGCGCACATGATAAACACTCTGACTTCTGCCTGTGTGACGGGATGGTTTGGGAAGTGTTTTACGTGTTATTAAACCCATTTGAGATCTGAACTCTGCCTTCTCTGTTATCATTTTCATTCCTAGACAAATGGAAAATCCACAGGGAAACAACCAGGCTGCTAACGTTGATGAGTAAATACCTGTTCACGGGGATTCATCCTCAAGAAGAGCATTTTTCCCTGACCTGAGCAAAATCAGGCTGAAGAATGAAGATGGGTATGGGGCTCCTCTGCAAGCTGAGAAGCAAAGGAGTCTGGAGTAAAGGAAAGGTCAGGAACTTCCTTGAGCACTGAAGGGAGAAGGAAATGAAGAGAGAGAAACCTTATGGTCCAACACAAGATGTTACCTGAGAACCAAAAGAACATGGATGTAAAGAACATGGTCTGAAATCCCACTGAGAAATTAGGACTATGGAAGAGTCCAAGGCAAGGAAGAGCTAGGAGCTATTTTAGGAAGTTATTTTGTGGCCATTTGTGGCTGTAGGAGGAGGCAACTCACAGCCTGCCCCCAAGGGTGGCAGAAGATGACCCAGAGCCACTCAGCAGAACCTTGCTGCAGTGCTGGGGACCACCTCATAAAGCTCAACATCTCCCCATCCAGAAAAGTCACATTTTGGTATCATTCAAACCCTGCTGATCTGTACCAGCTGTACAGCAATGTTCATCTACCACATACACACCAGCACACCTGCAAATGGGACTACAGAAAAACTCAGGGTTGGTGAAAATTCTGTTCCCTGCCAGCTGCAAATCCATCACCCACCATTTGCCTCCTCGCTGTGCAGGTGCCCCTCTGATCAAAGGGAAAACAAGTCCTTTCTTGAGTACAGACTTTCATTTTGCTGAAGTGCCTTTCCTTCCCACACCAAAATTCATCTCAGCACAGGTACTTTTCCATTTCTAGCTCAGCCTTCTTTGCGGGAAAGTGTATTTTTGGACAAGGGCATAAATTGCTCAGCCCAATGAGCCATTGCTGCAAGTGGTCTCTTAACGGCAGCCAGGGTGGGATTAGTCACTCCTGGATGGGAGGGTTTGCTCCACGTGGCACCTGCCAGCCTCCGCACAGCCCGCTGCTGCATCTACTCGGAGATGGATGGGAATCTGACATTATCATCTTCGATTTCTCTGCTAGGTGTTTTATTTCTGCTGGCACTCCTGGAGCTCGGGCTTGGACGTGTTTGTGACACGGCTTGATGTTAATGTGAGCTTTCCATGACCCACCATTGCGTTCTTACTTCTTGTTCCCCCATGTGTTACCCTGCTCTGATCTACTACTATTTATTTTTCCCCACCACCTTTTGGTCTTACGGCAAAAAATTCATCACACAGAGCAACAGAAGGAAGGACCAGAGCAGAAAGCCATTTGTCATCTCTTTGCCAGAAAGCACAAAACACCCCGTATCAAAGCTGTATCACCTATGGGGGTCTTACTGGTCCTCCCCCAGTTGCTGGTGGGGCTTGTATGCCACAGCAGGCACTGTGAAAGAGGAGGAACTCCCTCTCTCCTCTGCCCTGGAACAATTAAGTAAATTGAAATCATTAACTTCAAGTCAGCTGACCCAAAGCTTGCATTGCAAAGTGCTTTCAGGTCTGGTGGACAAACCCAACCCCAGGTTACACCTGATGTTCAGACACAGATTTGAAGGCAAGAGAGCTGCAGAGCCTCATGGTGTTTCACTAAAGCCCCCTCTGCTCATCACCGAGCCTGGTGAGGGGAGCAAGGGCAGCTTTCCACAGCCTCAACTAGCTCCTCTGGGACGTGCCTCAGTTTCCCTATCCCTCAAATGCAGCCATGGCTTACAATGAGTGCCATTGAAAAGACAGAGCTCCACTCCCAGCTACTGACTTTAGAGTGGCATTTCCTCTATCAAGAATGAGCCCCACAACAAGGTATTTATTCCTGGCAGCAACACAAGCTTGCTTTTTACCAGTGCCTGCTGCGCATACCGCACAGAGGTGTTGGGAGGATTAATTACTTAGCGTGTGCAGAGGACTTTGAAGATAAAATGTGCCAAGTAATTACTATGTGTTTTACTGATTTGGGCATGCACAGACATTTTTTTCTTAATGATTTGTTGATTTTGTTGACTGGCAGTCCAGGATAAAGCTGCATTTCTTGCGAGGTTTCTTTTTTTTTTTTAATATTATTTTTAATAGGCTTTTTAATTACAGTATTTACTTTAGTCACCTATTAAATAGCTAATTGCTTGTGATCGTGTTTAGATTCGTGTTTAGCACAGACAACAATTACATCTTTTCTCCCACAGCCCACAGTTACTACATTACATGCTGGGCTTGATCTACTTCCCCCCCACACACCCCGTAAACAGAACTTTCTGACCCTAAGACCTTATTTTCCTGGTTATGTTCCATAAGGTGGACTGAATCTCAGTAAAGGCTCTCTGGTTTGCCCATGACAAAAGGGACATAGCAAAAAGCTGTATTTGATGTTGTATAGCCATGACGGAGTCACCCTTTGTGCGAGAGAAAGGTGTAAAAGGAACATCAGTGTAAATAGGATGAGGGAGGGGGGAAAAAAGTACACAAAATTCAGTGTTCTCCTGGTTACAAAATAGCGTGGGAGGTCATTAATCTTTAATTTTAGGAGAACAAGCAAGTAGTCAAGCAGGGTGTCTGGTGACACTCACTCTCATCTAAGCTTTATGAAAAGCACTGATAGAAACACCAGGAGAGAGGCACAGGGGAGGGTGTTTCATTGATGGTAACCTGACCAGCTTCACGAGAGCCTGCCCGGAAAATAGGAGCCCAGCCAGCCACCCGTGCACCTTCTCATTGGTTTGATGTCTTCCGCAGTATTTAAACTACCATTTCCACTTCCACAAACACCCAATTAAAGAGAAAGACCTCATTAGACAGCATTTGGCAGATCATTTCTATTTTACTCCGTCACCGCTTTAACGCCGGGGTTAAGCTCCTCTGCAGCATACAGGCATTTGGGGAAGGGTCACACCTAGCTCAGAAATTGCTACCACCAGCCACCAGACAGGAAGGGTCTCCTTTCTCCTATGTCCTTAACCTCCTTTTATTGCTGCATGAGGATTTCTAAGTTGAGAAGCTTAAATCAGATTACTTTTTGGCCTATCCTTCCTCCCAGGCTTTGAAAGGACACTCAGCCCTGCAGGCTGAACTGAAAACCTTCCTGAGAACAGAAAATGAAAATGAGATCTCTTCTTGCCAAAATGACCCGTGATTTACACCTATCTCCCCATTTCTTCTCCATATGCTTTGCTTTCCTAAAGACAGGCTGCAGAGGAAGCAGTTTCAGCTAGAGGTGAGAAGGAAGAAGTCAAAGTGAAGAGGTGAAAAGAAACTTCTGCTATCTACTAAATTATCTACAGCTAGCTGTACTCGAGCCAGTCACCTCAGCTCTCTACTTTCCTGTGTAAATGTCAAAGCCCCCATAGCGCTTTGCTCCAGGAGCTCCAAAACAGGAGAAGCAAACCCAACCAAAGCCTATTAGCCTATTAGGCAGCTCAGCCTGATGAGAAAAAAAAAAAAAAATTCGTTTAAATTCCTCCCACCATCTCCATGGCCCGGGGTGCTCAAGGCACAGCCTCGCTTGCTGGCCTTTGCTCAGCGCAGAAGCTAAGAGAGGTCCAGTGCTGCCACGGGCATGGCCAGCTCCTGCCCTGGGTGCAGTGGTGCCTCTCCTCAGCCCTTTTCCCTTGGCCTTTGCAGGCTGATGCTCTGTCTGCCCCAGGAGAGGCTCACCCCAGTGCATCTCCTGCACAACAGGAGCCAAAATAGAGTTTGCAGATGGAAGTGCTGGACTTGCCTCACCGCGATGCCATCCAGAGGCCAGATGGCTTCAAGGGGAGATCCTGCCACACACAGAAACAGAGCTGATACCTTACAGCTACTCCAGGGAGAGCTCAGGGCTCATTCAGACCAGTATTTACTTTCCACAGGTTTTATGGCAGCAGCTGTGCATTGCAACAAGTTTTTTTGTTGGGTTTTTTTTTTTTCGCCCCAGGAGTTCAGAGCAGGTGCAGGGCCTAGGAGGATGCTTGCAGGAAAGAGGCAGGCTCCAGGAAAAAAAACCCCTCCACCTCTATCTGTCCTGCCATCTCTAACCGAGGTCAAGGCTCTCCTGCTAATTACTGCATACACTAAAATCTCTGCAAGCACGGAAGGCCCTCCAGGGGTCCTGCAGCCAGGTTTAGTGATGCCCTGCATCCTGAATCTTTCGGGGCAGGCCAGCTTCAGGCATATCATATTTTTCCAGGCACAGTACTGTAAGTAACAGGAAAACAACTATCTCATTGTTTAGAGCATCCCTAAATATTGCCAGTAAAGATCTGGTCAACTTTCCACAGTCTGCGGCTTTGGAGATTTTTTTCCATCAGGGTGATTTATTTCATCAAAACAGCTCTCAGGCCACCAGCTGTTAAAGCACTTGTGGAAAGGGCCAACTCAATTCTCATTATTCACTGCAGGTTTCCCTTAATAGAATCAAACTGGTTAATAAGTGCTAATACCGGTAATACAGTCCTCTGTACTTTGACCTAAACTCTCCTCTGGCTCCCAAGGGGGGAGGACACAGGAGGGAGTGCTGCAGTATTTCCTCTGGTGCAAGGACAGGCAGGATTAACCCACACAGGCAATCCTCATCTGCTGTGTTTTGGGAGCATTTTAAAGGTCTAGGCTCTTTGGTATCAGATACTGTGCAACATCCCATCCAAAACCTCCGATCCCAAACTGCTTGTGGTCCGTTACCATCCAAACACGGCTCCATCCCAGTCCCTGTTTCTCCAGGATGACCTTTCTCTGCTGTGTCCAGCCAGTTCAGGAAGTCAAAGCTGGTTTTGTTTTTTGGGTTGGTTTTTCTTTGTCGTTGTTTTTTTGCCCTTTAATAAAAAGATAAGATGTGGCCCAAACAGTTTTCTAAGCTTGGTAGCTGCACTGCCAGTTTGAGTATGAAATAAGAAAGCAAACATTGCTCTAAAATTAATGGGAAGGAGAGTGCCTTTTTTTCATTATTTTATTTTACTTGTTATTCTTTTTTCCAGGAAAATATCCAGAAAAATCAGACTGGTGTAAACACTGTAAATGCCATTTTGTTTTTGTCAGGGTCATTTGGCAGGTCAGGTTCAAATGAAATGGTTCATTTAGTTACTTTCATTGCGAGATAATCCAGGTTGTAGTTTAAGGTACATGAACCACACGTGCTTCTCAAGGACACACATAGACGTGAAACAAAAGCAGCTCACACAAGCAGGTACAGGGCAGAGGGAGGTTGTTCAGGAAGGGGACATGGGGTGAAATGAGGCAACTTTACTCCTGCTGGCCCCAAACCCAGCAAAGCCACAAGTTGCCCAAGGAATTGTTCCTGAGGTACTTATCAAGTAGAAACGGCCATCGTTAGGGTTCAGGGTTAACACTTCAGGGTGTTGAGCAGGGGGAGAGTTTGCAATCATGAGCTGTCACAGTGGTGCACAGTATTACCACACTTCTTCCTCCCAGCTCAGAGAGAGGAGGAGTTGCAGTGTTCCCAGTGCTGACCTCCTGCGTGGCTCAGCCTGCGCTCTCCAGACAAGTTTTGGCAGCAAAGGGGAGGAAGGAAGGAATGTAGACTCCTCCAGTCACCAAGTTAATGGCTTTCAATGTGTAATTAGCGTCATTCTTGAAAACCCATGTCTTGTCACCACTCTAAATGTGTTTAGCTTCTGTTTCCTCATTATTTTAGGCTCTCATTTTTCTGCTAGATTAAGGAGATGCTTTTTTTTTCCCCCCTCCTCAAAAAAACCCCAAAATAAACCCTCTCCCATGTGAGTGTTCATAGGTGATTAAGAGATGATTGGAAACCTCCTGGCCTGCTCTTTGCATCTTAAGTGTATACCTGAGGAAGGACAAATGTCCACTACATATTTTGGATGTTTGACAAAATCTGATGTATTGAGCAGAGACTAATAAATCCCTGATTTGTATCTAGTCACGGGGAACACAGCCCTGAAGGACTACTTATGCATATTGACCTTGAAATGAATTAAAGACTCATTTTCCTGCACTGGCAATAGCGATTGGATGTGATTTCAGACTGCCCTGAAAAGCCTAGAGTCATACACCTCAAGGAAACTAATTTAATCAGAACATCTCTCATCATCATTACCAGGGAAAAAACCAGGTACCTTGAGCAGGAAAGTCAATTTTGAGCGAGTCAGTGGGGAGGAACTCACTCCTCTCTCCACTCTCTCCATCCCTATCAGAGAAAATTCATTTCATTTGATGCGGTGAGAAAACATGACTTGACTTCTCTACCCCTAATCAAAACACATGATTTTTTAACACCACTGCACTGGTATGGCAGGGTACGGGGGGTCCTGCAGCCGAGGTCCCCATGTGTACACCCACCTCCACCCCAGGCAGAGAGGGCAGCAGCCATGGGCTTCAGGCACATCACGGCTGCCCCACCTGGGTAAGCTCAAGAAATGCATTCAACCCCGCGAACACAGAGAGCTAGAGTCACACATGACAGGTTTCTGCTCTCTTGCTCTATTTTATTTTGATTTGGGTTTTATTTGCAAGCCAGCACAACTGCAAAGTTCGGAGGAGGGATGCACTTTCCTTCTGCCTTGAGACAGACAGAGAGACTTAGGAAATGCCACAGAAATAAACTCTGCTAGGAAAATGCAAGAATTGAACAGTTCAGCTTTCAAGAGGCAGATAATGGCAAACAGAAGGTTGAACTTTTCCCCTCGTGTGCATATGCATCATGATTCATTGCATACTCCTCTTATGCTATTCCTCAGCTATTGCAGTGTGCCATAATTTGTCTCAAGAGGCAAACAGTAGTTTGCAGAGCTGCATACTTGTCTCTGAGCGACAGGGCAAGGCTGAGTTCACAGCACACCCCCTTTGCCATGCCCAACGCACTGCAAATAGCTTGCTGGGGTCAGGGAGAAGCAAGAGCAGAGCTGCTCCCTGAAGGAAAATCCAAGAAAACCAAGCAACAACTCAGGAACAGGGCAAGGGACAGGCAGCCCTGCAACGTAGATCAGGCTGAGCTGCACACAAGCATCAAAAGGTCCTAGGGGAAGCTGGTCAGGGAAAACAAGGTCTATCAATCCCCCTCAAGGGCCCCAAGCTGGTGCACGGATGTCCCCAAGCTGTGGCCACTTGACTTGCAGCTCCAGGCGTTCCAAGCTCTGAAGCCAGTGCCCGGGTTGCAGGCAAGGCTGGCCGTGGAGTGTCAGGTCATGCAGCCTGCCCCGTGGCTAAGCTGAAAAAGCTGCACCGTGCACCAGGCTGTGCAGGATCTGGCCTCGTGAGAGGAGAACCAGTGGTAGGTTTGAGTCATTTCTGGCAGCAACCTGCGAGGAGCTCATCATCCCCAAAGCACGGCTCAGAAAGAGCTCCGCTAGAAAAGGAGAGTCTGAAGTCACCGTTTCGTATCCACATCCCTGCTTCTCCCCGGCCAGTTTGGACCAGTGGAGACTGGCAGACCGCTATTACCAACACCTCTCAGGAAAGGTTCCCCGAGCAGCCTTCCGAACGAAGCTCCAGCGCGATGCTGATACCGCCGAGGTCGGCACGACCCCGCTCTCGGCCGAGCCCGCGGGACACGCGCTGCCCCGATGCCGCACGCCGCGCGATCGGCTCTTCCCATGCAGAAGAGCCCCTGGAGAGGAGCCGCAATCAGCGCCGGGACTGACGGTGCTGGGAAGCGCAGATCTCCGCTTGCAGAAACATCTCGCCGCGGGAGCGATGCCGCTCCAGTCTTGCGAGTCATAAAAAGTAATGGGAAACAGATGCTGCTGTACCTTAGATTGGAATCTCCGTTTAGATTTCCAAGATAAAAATTATCTCCGATACTTTGGCTAATGTAAGGCCGATAAAATAAATGGATTTTCTACGCAGGCTGAACAGAGCGCGCCTGCCTCGATAAACGCAACCCGAGACGTCGTCGTCTCCGGCATGGAGACAGAGAAAAGGAACAGAAGTGGCCTGAACCAGGGTCAGGATGGAGGATGTGTTACACGTACGAGGTCAAACGACCCTGAACTGGTGCTGGAGGAGGAGTCACATCTCCCCTCCCATCTGCACTAAGCACAGTGGGAAGGACTATCCCATGGGGCTCCTTGGAGAGCAGGGGAGCCTCTCCTCAGCATTCCTCTTTTTCACTGACCATTGAAGCAATGGTCACAACTGAAGAAATTCTTCACTCCGAGGGTGGTGAAGCACTGGAACAGGTTAACCAGAGAAGTTGTGGATGCCCCATCCCTGGAACTGTTCAAGGCCAGGTTGGATGAGGCTTTAAGCAACCTGGCCTAGATGAAGATGCCCCTGCCCCTGGTAGAGGGGTTGGAACTAGCTGATCTTTAAGGTCCCTTCCAACCCGAACCATTCTACGGCACGATTCCATGCTACAATACAGCCTTTTGCTCTGCAGCCAAGAGGGCCAATGGCAAACACACATTGTCAAAAAAAAAAAGGGGGGGGAAAATAAGGAAGAAAAATTTTATTTTTCCCCAAATTATTTTTATTATTATTATTTTCCAGCCTGAAAACTCTTGGCAAAGTGAAACTCATCAGTTCCTTCTAGCATTGTGAGCGGAGATTATGTAATATTTACAGTGATATTAATGCAATCAATCAGCGTCAGCAAGTGGAGATGTGGGAGCCAGCTATACACGAGAGAAAAGTGGGGAAAAGGAAAGGACAAAGGGGTCCCTGTGATGGCCAGGGAGAGATGCCAAATACTTCCAGTGCTTTCCAAACTAATATGTTACAAAATAACACAATCAGCTTTGGCCCAGTTCATTAAAAATAATTAACTTGACTGCTCAGTGACTTCCCGGTAGCCTTGAGATGCCCACTAGCACCCAGGCATTAGCAGAAACACCGTTCCTCCTCCCATTTGAAGGTGAACACTTTGCCCAGCCCTACTCCAGCTCAGTCCCCAGTGATGTCAATGGAGCCCTTGGTGGATCTTGGGTTACTGGGAATGGTGAAAGCATCATGGATCAAGAGCCTGCCCTGAACAGAAGGGCTTTGCCACTGCCCCATCCCCTTGCAACAAAACGCCAGTGGCTGAAAAGAGGCCATTCTTTCCAAGGTGTGCAGCCACCAGGCAAGTGACATCAGAACCCTGAAAGCTGCACAAATAGCTACTTCTGCTGCTTTGTTTTCTTTTTCTTTTTTTTTTTTTTTTTGTAGATGGAAATATTAAGTTCCAGAGGGGATTGTTGCCAGAGCTTGATTTCTGCATCGCCACTGGAGCAATTTTTGGCAGCAGGGAAAAGGTGTTGGTTTGCTGTACAAGGGTGGGAAGTGGGATCTGCAAATGATTCAAGAAAAGCTTCAACCTCAGCTTACAGAGCTGCCAAGCGGGCAGACTGAGAAGGGGTCAGCAGTTGGGTTCCATGGTGCTGGTCCCCATCTACCAGGGTGGAAACACTGCAGGCCTTGCCAAACTGTATCTTGGAATAAGCCTTTCCTAAATAACTGCTATTGATGGTTAGCTGCTCTGGTCTACAGTTTATCTTGGGATTCAGATCTTGATGTGGACCATCTTAAGCTTGGACAATGCTGGGACTAGGGATCGTTGCTACTTTGGATGATGGGCCACTCTCGCTAAGACAAACAGGAAAATCAGTTCAGAAGAAAGAGTCAGGGCACATGCTCATAAAACCATGAATCCTACCTTCAAAAGAGTCCAGAAGGGCTAAATTATTTTGTTTCCTTAATTTTTAAATGTTTTGGTAACTATTGAGATACTGGGTCAGACAGGTGTCACACACCAGTAAAGACTTGCTCACTGGTTTCTGCTGGACCACTGAAAAATTTGTAGCCAAACCTGACTAATCCAAGAAATTCAGATCTACTCTGGCTGGTTCGCTGCCTGTTGATGTGCTTGTCTGAACTGAACAATGACAGCTTCCAGAATTTACCCTTGCTTGGTCCCTTAAGGACTAAGGCCTGCGCATCTTTAGAAATGTGAACATTACTTGAGAAACCTTGTCAAGGACCTCAGTATAATTAAGAACGACTGGCAAGCGTGTAGGTGCCTGAAACCCTACAACGTTATCAGAGGACTTGCTTGACCAAGAATTCAGTTTAGCTTCTGGAGAAAGAAATTTCAGGTATGCTTCCTTCAGAGAGGAAACCCAATGTATTTTAAAATCCCTCAGTGCAGTAGAACTGGAGGGAGATGCTACTTTTCCCATGTTCATGTCCATTATGTTACCCTAAAACACAAACCCAGAAGTGTGCTCAAGTCACACTCACAGCAGATGTACCCAAGGCAGACTTTTTTTTCCCCCCCTCTTTAGACGTCCTACCACCCAGCCACCACAAGAAAACTCCCACATCTCAAAAAGTTTTACTGACACCAACCTCAGCTAAAAGGGTAGGGACAGGAGAGCATCAGCTGCCGAGCTGCTGACCCTGGTGCAGTTGGAGATGAGGCTACGGTAAATGACTCCTGCAACCCTGAGTTTGGAAAGGGCTGTCGGCTCGGCCACGGTTGAGAAATGCCTGTTGTCCTCCAGAGGAAGATCAGCATGTGGGCAGCGGTGAATTTTTCAAGAGCAGACCTCCCCAAACAGCTAGTTTGGCAGTAAGAGTCAGTTGTCTTTGAACAGACAGCTGACATGTGATCATTTTGGGCTCTTTCCTATTTAGGAGTGTGACACTTGGGGAAAGCTTGACATCAGATTCTGCCCTGGTCAGAGAGTACAAAACTCTGTCTGAGGCCAAGTTTTGTGCATTTCTGACCCCTGAGCCATGCTCTCTCTTCTTCTCTGACCCAGGGAGTCTATTCTGGGCTGAATTCCTAGTGACACAAGCAGGAATTCCTAGAATAAGACCCTAGTGCACAGATGGAAGAGCAAACTGTTTTGACCACTGAGCAACCACAACCACAAACCACTTCCATTAACTCCAACCTTTTGCTCCAGCTTTAAGGTTTCCATGCAGAAGCCCTGAACTTCTGGGTGAAATTCATTGCTCTCTTGGAAACGGGGCCCCCTTTTTTTATTGTTGCAAGGACCTGTCCCTTGCAGAATCGAGATGCCCACCAGATGCCCTAGAAAACCTCTGTCTCTAAGGACCTTTGTCACTGGGAGCAAAGGAAAAGGAATATTTGCCCCAGACAATTTTAATCATGTTGTTTAAGCAGATAAATTAGGTGGGTGATCTTCTTTTGATCTCCTTATAATCTCTGTAAAGAGATCTTTCTTCCAGTGAGCAATTCAGAACAGGAATTAACCTTATGTGTGGGGAAGAGTCAGAGGGAGTAACCTTCCTCTCTCTCCTGTCTAGAGGAGCTGTCAAGCACATTAAGCCAGGCAGCTAAATTAGACACCTGGAGGAGGATAAGATTAATATTTCTCTCGTACTCTATCCCTTTGTGTCTCCATCCCAGTGGGCAATGCCTCATCTGCGCTTCAAAATCTGGACAACACCTTTCTCAACACCAAACTGACCGAGAATTGATACTGGATAGAAAAGTGACCCAAAGCTCTTGTTCCAAGGGGGCTCCCAGAGGAGAGCAGCAGTTTTCTTTGGTCTGTGGTGATACTCACAGCTTTGGCTGTATGTCATACCGAGGCAAGAGTTGTGCAATGCCTTCACCATACATTTATCCTCACTTTTGATGCTTTAGCAGGCTGGTTTCTCAGCTAGAGGCTGAAGTTGAAGTACATGAAGAAATGAGCCTAGGAGTTGAACGTGTGCTATCAGCAAAGTCTCATTTTATTGTTGCCACTTACTATTTCCTAACAGGAGGAGAATGCACATGGGGCTGTCTTGAGACAGGAATGATGTATGGCCAAGCCCTGATCTGCTTTATGCCTTTAGGCCGTTTTCTGCACTAGGCTGCTGTGCAAAGGTGTCCGATTTTGACCTACCCAGTTAGGGCTAACAAAATGAAACATTAACAACAAAAACACCACAACAAGGACCCGAGATGATGGCGATCACCCCAGCACCATGTTGCAGGCTAATATGGAATAAGAATGATTAAACTGCACATGAGCTCAAGACGAAAGATGGCTTAAGGAGAGCGGTTCACCCCAGTCCAGGAGAGCCACGGGCTTGGCCAGCAGTTCCCAGCTAATGCCGAGTCCATCCTGTTTGATTATAAACACAGAGCAGCACTTGGCCGCTGCTCTTGTCTGCATTTCCATTTGTGCTGATAATACACATTTTTTTAAAGGCGCTGTTAATTGCCGCACGAGATTTATTAGCGTGAATATTATCCATCCTTTCCTTTTACCCCTGCCTCTCCTCAGCTCCATTCGTCATCTTTACGAGAGGGCGAGTTGAGGACCACACCTCCTCTGCTTCCTAGAGGTGGCACTATGAACATCAGCTTCATCATCGCCCCTCGACTGAAGGGCATGAGTTCACAGAAAGGTTTGAGTAAATGACAGAACTGAGCCGAGAGGCCAACTGTACAATTCTCTCCTGATAAACCCAAAGCAACTCAAGGTGCCGTTAAATGTTGCATCTCGTTTGCAGCAGAGCCACGAGAACAAAGAGCTTTCGGGGTGGAATCCAAACCACATCCTCCCATCAAACCCCACCGAGCAAGTACACTACAATGGCTGAGCGTGCAGCACAGAGCCGTATATAAAGCTGTTGTTTGGTGCCAGGCTTGAAGCTAAAGCGAGTTTTAGGGGAGGAAGGTTACGGGCTTCTAACGGGACGTGAAGTGCAGAAAGCGCGCGCTCGGTGTCCGCGCGGATCCTTGCAAACTGCATCTTGAAATGTAAGCATCAGTGGTGCCAAACAATTACGATGTTTATAGAAACTGATGGCCGACATCTGTTTAAAATACTCCACAGTGTTTAGACTGACAGAACAGAAAACATTCTGCGAAGAGCAAGCATAAATTAGATGGTTTGATGTATTTTTTTTTGGTATTTTTTTTTTTTTAAGTGAGAACTCGCACTAAATTGATTAACTGCTCCAATTCATTAGCACTGTGAGCACTAGAGAGTGAAGGCACGCCATAAACCTGCCTTCCTGTGTGACACACAATTAACAAAACGCAAGAAAATTCTCCCAGAGGGTAAACTGTATTTGGGACTAGAACGTAGTCTCATATCCCAGCAGAGTCAGAGCCTTCCTGCTTGATCTCAAGCAAGGCAAAGCTTTTTCTCTATTGGGAAGTCAGCCTTATACAGCTTTGCCTCAGCTCCCAGTCTCCCCAACGGAGATAGTTCTTCCTCCGGTTATTTACAGCCAGACGGAGCAGAAGAGCGAGCTGAAGTCCCAACCTGATCTACTTGCAAAGGCTAACTGGATTGGTCCCATCACATAGAGATGCCCGACCAAAGCCCTCAGCTTCATCTCACTTGCCTGAGGTAGCTCTTGGTCTCCACCCCACCACTTCCCTGTTTCCAGGTGCCTCTGCAGAGGCAGCAATCCCTCTTTATGCCAGCATCCTACTGGCACTATGGGATGCACCTTCTTTCATCCAGGCAGCTTTAGACACGAGCAAAACATCCAGATGATTTGGGGATAAAAGCAGCAGAGACTTTATTTATCGTGACCAGGAGAGCAAAGAGAGCAGAGCTATGTGGTGCTGCAATCCAACAGCCTTCAGGGGCACAATGGCTCTTCAAGGACCTCAACGAGCCAGCGCAAACTTGAGCCACCTCCAGAAAGCCTGAGATTGTTCCAGCAGGATGTATTGAGCTTTAGGAAATGGTCTTCCCTCAGCTCCAGCAGTTCTCCAAGCAGCACATACAACACGGCAATACCCAAATTCTCATACAGAAACCCAGATGCTCACTTGTACAACCATCCTTAGCTTGCTCTTCCTCAAACGTGGACTGCTGTGTGGCAGTGCTTTGCTACCTGACTAATCAAAGAAACCTTCCTTCATCAGTAGCCTGAAAACATGCTATAAGGCTCCCCATAGAGCTCACCCTGGGTGACAGTGTTTCAGAACAAACAGCCCCATTCATCAGAAAAGCCTTTGGAGTTCACTCTCTCATTTTTAACGTTACTCTTGGAGGGGTGTGTGTGTGTGTGTATGTGTGTGTCTCCAGGTTTTATGAGCAGAGCAGACAGATACCCAAGAAGGGACACCCCACTCTGGAACTAGTTACAGCCAAGTCCCCTCAGGCAGGGCTGCTGCACAGGAAGGTCTCCCCTCTCTCCGTTGTACTGAACACAAGTGTATAGCAGGAAAAAATGATAAATAAATATCCAACTCCAGAGGTTTCCCATAGTTAATTGCCAGGATTGTTACGGTATCTAGCTTAGTAAAAGACTTGCAGTTGCAATTCTTCTTTTCCTCCCACCCATTCCCTTGTATTTTTAAGGCTGCTTATGTCACACACACACGTGAAAAACTCCAGCACGGAAAGACAGCCACATCAAACACAACGTCACAAATAAGCAGCTTCCATCTCTTCCAAGCCCTCATTCCTTCTCTGTCAATGCGCCATAAATTAGTATGCAGATTATGTAAATTAGAAGCACGTGCAGCGTGGAAGACATTCTGCCTGGCTCTGGCAGCAGGCCCTGTGTAAACACTGCAAGCTGCACAGTGTTATCATGACCATGGACATCTCTGGGTGAATCACGGAATGGTTGGGGCTGGAAGGGACCTTCAAGACAATCTAGTCCCAACCCCCCTGTAGTGAGCAGGGACTCTGACTAGAGCAGGGTGCTCAGAGCCCCATCCAACCTGGCTTTGAACACTTCCAGGGACGAGGCATCCACAATTTACGTGGGCAACCTATTCCAGAGACTCACTGCTCTCACAGGCAAGAATTTCTTCCTCAGATCTAACCTAAATCTATCCTGTTTCAGATTAAAACCATTAGCCCTTGTCCTGTCACTGCACTCTCTGATAAAGAGTCCCTCCCCATTTTTCCCCATAGACTCCCTTTAAGTACTGGAAGGCTGCTATGAGGTCTCCCCAGAACCTTCTCTTCTCCACATTGAACCACCCCAACTCCTCCAGCCTGTCCTCATAGGGGAGGCATCCCAGCTCCTGACCATCTTCATAGCTCTACTCTGGACCTGCTCAAGCGGGTCTGTGTCTTTCTTACACTGGGGGTGCCAGGGCTGAACACAGTACTCCAGGTGGGGTCTCGACAGCAGAGTAGAGGGGAAGACTCACCTCCCTTGACCTGCATCTGTCAGAGAGCTCCCTGAACTTGCTGGGGCCCAGAAGAGATACCCCAGAGCAGCTCTCTGCAGATGAGCAAGGAGCAAGAGCCACTGCTTTTCGTGCTCAGCTCCGTAACAGCAAACGGATACTCTAAGCATTTCATGAGTCCTGTTGGGGACAGCCAGACTCATGTGGGAAGCTGGAGAGTGACCACATCTCCCATCAGGAAGCTCTCTAGGACATTGGGATGGTGTTAGTGCTGCACTTGGCAGCAAAGCTACTGCAAAAGCCTTACATGTGCCTAACTCCGCAACACCAATGCTCCATCCTGCTCACCTCAGGTGCCCAGCTTGGGCTCACTCTCCTGGGAGAGCACCCTGACTCCATGGGGCAATGTGTGTTGTTCCAGCACTGCTGCCTGTCCCTCAGTCCCAGAGCAGGACTGTGTAAAACACGCAGACTTGTTCATCGCTAAGCTTATGCGGATTCCCTCAGGGCAGCTGTAAGATTACCCAGTGCTCTTTAAATCAGTCCCAGAACAACCTTTTCCAGCCACTGCCAAACAAAAGCTTTCCCAGCAGAGTCACACTCTTCTCTGTAAGAGACCCCCCTGTTTTCAGAGCAGCTCAGCTGTTACACTCGGGTGCTAACTGGTGGAAACACACAAATACCTGCGACCCCACTGCAGTTAATGGGAAAACCTGGTGTTAAATTCAAGGAGAGTGGGACAGCATTTGACACTCATTTTTCCCAGGAAGGAAAAAAGAAAGGAAGAAAGGAAGTAAAACACCTGCTGAAGCCCATCTTTAGTCCACAGTGAAGCAAGCTTGATAGCTCTCATACCCTGCATGGACTACATGCAAACCCAACAGAAGCGTGCTGCTGTTCCACCATGGCATCAGAGCTGTAAGGATGCTGCCTGCACAAGGCTAAGCCTTTGGCCCGCTCCTCCCATCTCCAAACTTGCCTGTTACTGTACATGCTGCTGCAGTGATGTAAACACAGCGAGATGCTGGTCACAGGCAGAGCCTGGTTTTACACAGCACCTGCGATGACAAATAAAGCACCGGGGTCGCAGGGGCAGCATCTGCCAAGCGTCGCCCAGCAAGCATGTTCTTGGGGCGTGGGGTGCTTTTAGACCTTTGATCTCCTTCCAAAATAATTCAGCCACTGATTTCTCAGAGTGGACTTTATAGGGCAAGGCTACACTATGTTTCCATTTCGTTTGATGAGGACCAGAGGACGCACCCAGTTTGCATCCATTATAACCTGTTCAGAAGGCCACCCAGGCTCTCAGGGAGTGAAGATACTTGTGCTTCCCAATAAGCTATCCCCTGCTAGAGACCTGTTTGCTCTGTCCTCCTTTCTCTCTGACTCCCTAGGCAAGTAAATCAGAAATGAGATATATATATACACATATATATACACACACCAGATGAGAATAGTTGTCCCTGGCAGGTAAATGAGTGCTATGAGTGAGCAGCACTTTATGGCTCCCCTCAGAGCAATAGATGTTTACACCAGCCAAAGAGTTGTTCTTTCCACCAGACTGGATAGGTGGATTTTAGACAAAGCCAACCTAGCACCTCTGCTGCCAGCTCTCAGTCCAGCTGTGCAACCACTTTCAGATGTCTGATGTGATCCCAGTGACTGAAGCTTTTGAAGTTCCCCTTGGTACCAGCTGGGACTGCTGAATGGCTGAGGCTCATGAGGATGCCCAACATGACTGTGGAGCAGAGCAAGGCCAAGCCACCACTGTCCACTACGTGTGGACAAGCCAGGGGCTATCTTTAGCCAATGCTGAAGGATCTAGACCATTTAGGAAACAAGCTCCATCTGAAGGGATATGGCATCGCCATCTACATGAGGAGACACATCAGGCTCGGGGCTCTGAGAGAAGTTGACCCTACACAGCCAGTTGTTGGATCTGCTACACATTGATATTTCTATACAAATAGACTTGGAAGCTGCTCACATCAGCATTTAGCTGGAGGAAATCCCAGCCACGAGCCCACTGGGATCAGGGGAATCAAAGTGCTACTAATAAAGAGCCATTTCTCACCCTTCCAAATCCACACTCCAAACAGTAGGATGCAAGAGGGAGGATTTCTCATAAGCTGTGCTACTCCAGCAGGAAATGGCACATTTAGCACTTCATTCGTGACTTTGTTTTCACCATATTTTCTTCATGCCCTCCCCAAAGCTCTGCTGACGGCTCCAGCAGCACGCTATCTCTGAGCAGATCCCTCGATCTTCCAGAGAAGCACCATGCACTTCTACCAAAGCAACCCAGACCCAGGTTGCCTGGACACACCTTCTGCCC
This sequence comes from Actenoides lindsayi, assembly GCA_025331215.1. Classification (NCBI taxonomy): domain Eukaryota; kingdom Metazoa; phylum Chordata; class Aves; order Coraciiformes; family Alcedinidae; genus Actenoides; species Actenoides lindsayi. Next base: position 30,308 of record WTSP01019186.1, on the reverse strand, counting down.
AACAGATCCCTGGCCAGCATCACCACAACCCTGTCTCTCCAAGGTAGCTCTACAAATCAGTGGCACCAGATTAAGCCTTTAGCTGTGGTATTTCTTGAGGTTGAATCATCACAAATGTTGACAGTAAGGATCAGCTTTAAGTAACAAACCAGAAAACCAATTCCTTTCCATATATTCTATAAAATCCTGTCGCTTCCTTCAGAAGAAAACACACTGCACCATGTTATTACACAGGCACAAGAGGAAATCACTCTTTGGATTTGGAAAGTCAATATTAATGGGCTCAGACTGCAATAGAGGGCATGTTCATTTTGCAATTGAGTTACTTTCTCTGATACACTCTTGATTCTACTTTCCTGGCAAACTGTGATTGCTAATATATTGCAATAACTTTGAGTTTACATTATGACTCACAGAAGACTATTTTGGGCAGTAATGACATTCCCAAAGTGGAGGGTCTCTCCAGTGAAATATCTGGCATATGGAAGCAATTCAATATTTACAGATTCAGATGAAACCTACATATTACTGATGAAGAAACCATTATTTTGATAAGTTAATAGGCAACAGTGCAAGTCAGACTTATTTCTTAAAGAGAAGAAAACATGAAGCTCCTAATGTCTGCTAGGAAGTCAGGCTTCACCCAGAACTTGTTGAAGCCAATAGATTGAGTCCTCCAGGCTTTGCAGGGGTTGAAGATCAAGTCTTCACCCTTCCTCACAACAGGGACATGTTCTGGGTCAGCTCACTCCATCCCAGAACACTTTATCCTACAATAATATTCCAGCCTCCTGCTTATTATTTGCTGAAATCTGTTTATTTCCTCAAATATCTAACTCTCCCTTAGTGTCTCATTTTGAAACCCCCAGGGCAGCTGAAGTGGGAATTTTAATTTTATTGCTCTATTAGTCAAAATGTTTTTTTTTTTTTTAAAAAACCCCACTGTTTACACAGAGCAGCCTTCCTCCTTGATCCCCTCTGGTTTGTCTTTTGCTTCTTAGGCATTTCCTAGCTGCTGTGCTTGGGCTCCACCTTGTCATGTAAATCCACTTTAATTTGCACAGTTCTGCTTGACTGGGGCTGTTTTCTAATAAATTCAAGCTCCATGAAAAATTCCAAGCAGGTGATATACTCAGAGGCAGCAGCTCCTAGTGCAGTATGTGGTAAGGATCTTCAAAACACTCTCTAAAAGGAGGCAGGTGGCTTTCAGCATTGATTGGCCTTTTACTCTGAATATTGACTTTTAATTGCCAACAGCTAAAACCTTGTTTTTCTATATAATCCATTGCTGTCTCAAAATCCATTTTCTCCTGGGGTTATTGATACAGTTGGAAACCTTGCTCTGTTTACTTTTTTTGAGGAAACGGTTTATTTTTCATGCTTTAATTTCAAACCAAGACTCTTTTGGGCTCCCATCCTTAGTAGGGAGTTGTCTTCTAAAACCTCTAGTGCAGAGATGACAGCTTGCATGAAACAAAGGTGAAGAAGAAGGTTTAGTTTATGTCTTTATTACTTCTGCTTCTCAATGGATGAAATTCTGTAAATGCTCAACGGACTAGAGAGCAAAAATCCTCTTTGCAAAAGGGGGAATGGTTGAGTATAAAAGCACTGATACAACAGAGTTAGCACTGAGCAGGATCTGAACTGGGTGGTAACAGAAGTGAGCGCTGTGCTCTGCCCAGCCTAATGTGGGCCAGGAAATTAGAGCCCCCCCAAATCCCCTTCTTCTATAAGCAGAATCTGGAAGGCTTCAGTGCAGTGCCTACAAAGACATTTCAGTGCAGGTTGGTGCCCTCCCCACAAAACCCATTTTCAGCTGCAGGCTCAGCCCTGAGCACAGGTTCAGCAAGGCACATAGCTTGCGACCACTGCTCCACCTCGCTTCTGAACTGGGTTTGATCCCCTGTGAAATGCCTCCAGAAATAGCAGCATTATGTGTCTCAGGTACAAGAAGTCAGCTTGAGGGTTAGGTGGCATTTAATCTACTCTCCTGTGTGAGAACAAGCCTCCAAAAAACCCTCCACAAAAGAAAGGAGCTCCAGTTTTTGTTCCACTTGGTCCATAAAGCCCCAAAATATTCTAACAGCTTTACAAACAACTACAGGGCACCATGACAGCTCAAGTGATTTATCGGCACTTAACATTATGAGGATGACAGAAAGCACTGCGATAGTTAAATACCACAGTCATGGCCATTATAAACATTATTTTTTTATTTTTTTTTTTAAAAGGGGTTTATTACAGAGCTGTAAAAGCAAGCTCTAGGCTAGAAGCTGGCCAGTCAGTTCTCTCTACCTTTGAAGTATTTATTGACATTAGAAATTTGGAAGGGGAGGAAAAAAAATAAAAATCAATTTGGAAACTATGGTTTCATCAAACTTTGAAGAGCTAACATAAAAAGAAAGAGGCAAGCAGATAAGAAAGGGGGGTGGGGGAAGAAGCAGTGGTACTGTTAAGATGAATAACGTTCAGCAAATCATCTGCCAGGGCGATCTTTTCAGTTCACCTTTTTCCATCCACAAGTGACTCACAAAGCAGTCGTTTCTACAAAGTTTCTCCGTCTTTCAAAATATTTGCCCAGCCATTTCCATGCCGTTATTGGTGTGTAATTTACAGCTTTTCACAGCAGGGAACGCAAGTAGCCCTGGGGTACAGCCTGCCACTGAGAAAGCTGCAGCTTTCCGCCTGGCTCCCTGCTTTCACCGGAGGAGAGGGATTTGTATCCAAGCAGCTCAGCCCTGCCAGGTTACACATTGGCAAGAGCAAGGGGTAAAAAAAAAATAAAAATCCCACCTGGCCTGATTCTCCAGCCAGAGAGCTTCAGAAGTCTGGTCCTGGTGGGAGGGGGCTGCTTTTCCATTCCTGCAAGTACTCACCAAGTGCAGGTACCTCTCAGATTTCAAATCCAGAAGGGAGTGCTGGGAGCTTCCTACACAAGAGAGGCCATTCCATTTTTTTGGTTAAGTGTCACCACAGCATTGCTATACCATGAGTAGGGCACATTGGAGCATCCTTGGGAAGGCCCATTCTCAGTGGTACCTTTAAAGCTGATTATAGAAAAAGTTTGCCCAGAAAACACTTGGGAACGGGTTCCCCCACGCAGAAGGACAGTAAAGGAATACTAACTCCTCCATTAGCACCACTCGGGGTTGCATCCTGAGCATGTTGCAGCTCAGCATCCTATTTTGATGGCTTGTGTGTGGCCACCTGCACTTAGTGCATCACTGAGCACTGGATCAGAGAAGTCCAGTTCAGGGAGACAAGAAGCTTTCTTCATTAATCGTCTCACTCCTCCAGGACAAACCCTAGACTGAAACCTACTTGCAACATACTAAACCAGTCTGGTTTGGTGAAGACGAACCACACCTTGAGCAGGCAGTGCAGGAGAGGAGACACCCCGATTTACACCAGCTGGCAGCCTGGTCTTACACCCTGAGAAGCTGATGCTATTTTTGTCTGTCCTTTACACAGCCACGTTCACCACTGAAATCCTCCCACATGCTGAATTATGAGCTGGATGGATGAGTCCAGCTTGAAGCACATGTTTATCTAATTTGCTTCCACATGTTTTTAAACATTTCACATGTAGGAAAACGATAAAAGCAGGAAGATAAAACATGGATGTCCAAAGTCTAATTAACATCCCCGCTGGTAAGCTGGGTGTGTTTTATCTTTAAAACAGAGTGACACCAGCTTCCTTTGTAGCACACATGAGGCTCGGGGGAAGTGATCAGCAATAACATATTGATGTTAAGAAACACTTATTATTAGTGTTACAAAGCTTGGGTGAATCAACTCAGTAAGGCAAATACAATCTCTGTTCACCAGTTAAACTCTATTTTAAGGTCTCGGAGAAGACTTGGACGGGACTATGTCTAAAAACCTACACACGGGTGAGATGCAATTATGGAATTTTGACAAAGGCGTTTGGTCGACCCAAAAAGATCCATGCATCAAACTGTCATCATCACCAAATGTGCATGCCTCAGATTTTCCAGCTCAGCAAGGTTATAGAACATCAGGGCTTTTTATATATCCAAAAGTGCGAGTTAAAATATAATTAGAATATTAAAATGTTATAAAATAAAAAAAAGTTTACATTTTATAATCTGGCCACACTGGAAAATTTGAGGCGCAATAATCCTCTCTAAAGTGGTCTCCACATTATGGTTCCAAGTTCCTTCACACCTTGTAACAAAATTAAGCGTCCTCCTGAATGTTTTGTTGCACTTTTTCTGCAGACCAGCATCAGAAATGGCTCTGCTCTCTCCAACCACCCCAACGCTTGGCAGCTTGGAAAGAGATAGCTCCAAGAGCAAGTATGAGAAGCGAGCCCTAGGGGTAGCTTTGGCTCTATAAACCAACTGCACTCAGAGAAAGAGAGAGAAGAGACAAAAAATATTTTCTTCCCAGATGCAAATGTGCTGGCAGGTGCCAAAGGCTTCTAACAACATGACTTTGTATTTGGCCTGGTGACAAAATAAACCCCTGCGTAGGAAGATACAGTAGTTCTAAGCACTAGGTTAGGGGGTTTCAGTTTAAGCAAGGCCTCAATAAGTTCTTTATCAGAGGGAACAGTGTTAATATATATATTCTTTAATAAAACGTTGGCCTCAAGGTCACGTGTCTAAACTGTTTTCTTTTTCTTATGTTCTAACAGTGCTTTCAGATGTTCATATCCTGCAGCTGCAGTTCCCATGTAAGTGTGGTCCCCGCTGCCAGTCCTGTGGCAAAGGGATATTAGCACCTCACGGCCACTCCTTGCAAATGGGCTGTTCTTTGGCTCAAAGGCTTGTGCATCTTGGAGCACCCGGGCTGAAGAGGTTAGTGAAATAAATCAATGTGAACCTCCTGATCATTACAGGAAATTCTGGACGTGGTAGAGATTCTTTGGTTGACTGATTGGAAGAAGGGTGTATGTCAAAAATCTCTCCACTTATGAGCCTTGGGCTTGACTAAAGGAGTAAAGTATGGATTAGACCATTCTGCACCATAACAACACCCCATTATCCCTACCTGTTGTTATTGTCTTTCTTCCTGGCTCTGTGGGCTGGATTATCCAAGCAGAGCACAGTTGCCTCTCAATTTCATCGTGACTGTAGACAAGAAGTCCTAGGTCCTGATTTCTCAGGAACTGTGTGGACAACAATGTTGACCTGGGAACCAAGGGGTGAAATGGAACAGAGGACAGCAAGGTTGTGCTGTCCTGCCCAGATAAGGGAGAGGCTAAATGGTCTGACTGTGGCGACAGGGAACACCCCAGTCCTGGTTCTCAACTGAAACCCCATACATGTTGTGACTCCATGCCATCACTCCTTAGAGGTTTGTTTTCTTTGTAAGGCGATCTAGGAAGGGTGTCAAAGAAGAGCTACAAGAGGTTTCATTATGCCCCAATTTCTGGATGTTGTCCTGTGTGGTGCATTGGCTGTATCCCTTTTAGGTTCAGCCTCACGTGATCCTGAGACAAGGGGGACTACGAGGGTAAGAAGCATCCCCATCGCATCTCTTGGGACAACTCGGAGAGCGGACACAACACCGCAAACCCAGCTGCAGGTGCCTGGGTGGAACATGAAAATTTGAGATGGGTAAAAATAATCTCCAGCATGTCCAGGGCTGACTCTTAGGTGTTAGGGAGGGCCATAAGGAGTGATACTCAGATTTTGGAAGACCGAGCGGAACGTTCCAGTTCTTCCCAAAATACACAGTGGAAATAGTTGAGCTCAGAGAGAAGACTACAGCCAGGGCAGCAAGAGAAACAGCAGCGGGTCTTAGTGTTGGCAGCGCTAGAGAAGTTGAGAGCTGACTCAGAAAGCGAATTACCTTTCATGCTGCCGATCGTAATGTCCTCGCCTGGCCTTTGTCAGTGCATTTCTTGAGGGTACCAACAGCCAAACCCCCAGCTACGGGCTGAGCCAAAGAGAACAGGCTTGAACGTGGGGCAGCTGGCAATAGAAAAATTTCTCCAGACCCTTACTGTGGGCCAGAGGTGAGCTGATCTGTGATTATTATTGCAGGCTGGGAGGTGTGGTGTGCTTGGCAGCTGCTGTTTCCATCTGCTTGCACAGGCTGGATGGGGGAAACCAGAGAGGCAAATTCATCCACACCACTGTCTCCAGTTACCCATGGGCCAGTCAAGGATGGTTTCCTTCTGAACACTCTTCTCCTGGTTCTTCATCCCTTTGCATGAGAGGTCGCCATTTATTGACGAAGGGTTTTGCACAAGGACATAACACCAAGAATCACAGGACAGAACTGTTTCTTTTTCCTTCTCTGCTTATTCTGCTTCACCCAAACCGCCACATGGAGTTTCTTAGTGTTTTGTTCAAGAAGTTGGATAAAAGACAGTGACCTGCTTCCAGGCTGGACTGTAGCTGACAAGACCTCTGCAGAGTCTATGCATGTTTCAGGTGTCACCATAAAACAATTAGCCACTAATAATAAATATCTTACTCCAGTTAAACTACCACAACAGATTACAACTGGCACCCTATCACAGTGCCACCATCTCCCTGGGCCCATCAGGGCACCAAGGAAGACAAAACCCCTCCCTCAGGTCAACATCAACACCTACAAGACCAGTGGCATGAGACCACACGAGTTATTCCTGCAGTTTGGGGGAATTCACTACAGGCATCAGCCAGAAGACCAGCTGCTCTTTTCCTTTTGGCCTTTCCCATGCTTAAATATGGGTTAGCAAGAGGAATATTAGACAACTTATTACAAAGGGTAACTGTGTTTTTGAGACACGTCCCACAGTACCACCCTTCTCACCAAATCAGCTGAAGCAGGACTGGAGCTGATTTTAGGGCCCCAAGTCCAAATTCCCTTCCCACAGCAACCAGTTAAGAGGAAAACCAGAGTCACTGTGTGTCCAGGAAGCACACCCAAGTCCCGCTGCATGGACATCACCATGAGCTTACTCTAGAGAGATGTGGTGATGATGCTATTTATGAAATGAGCACTGACTTTACCCCACCCTCGCCGTTCAATTTACTATTTTTGATCATCAGGCAGGAAAGCATAAATAAAATCTGCCCCGTGTCATAGTCATTTTTCAAGCAGGAAGTGACACGGGTTGACACCCAGTCATTAATTTGACATGGGGTAGTAAAATCATTTGCTTCTGCTAGCAGAATCTTACAGAGATCAACCAGCCTTAAGATTTATAGACAACATACTGCATTCACTGGAAAAAAAATTTAAATAAATGGCATTTTCATAAATAAATAGAGCATCATCATCACTTATTGTAAAGGGATTTTTTTTGACTATGGAAACACTTAGGAAAACCTTTGCTTTTCTGTAAGCATCCTTCTTCCCCAGTTTTTCTCCAATTTAAAAAAAAATGGCACAGAAAAGTGTTTTAGGAGCAGCAGATGTAAGAGGCATAGAGAAATTGATGGGGGTTTAGTGATGCATGAACTTTGCTCCTGAAGAAAGAACAAGCACGTGCGCTACAGCCAGAGAGACGGTGGCTATAGTAACGAACACTTCAAGACTAACTATCTAGTTATCTGATTAAACCCAAGGTGGTCACAGAGGCCTTTGGGCCTGATAAACATCTTCAGCCCAACCAGGGAGAAGGAAAGAATGAAAGGTGGGTCAATGAGAAAGATGGATACAAGAAAGGCCTGTTGTGACAGGACAAGGGGTGATGGTTTTGAACTAAGAAGAGGGGAAATTTAGACTTCATATAAGGAAAAAAAATGTTATTTTTTTTTTGCCATCTTGCTCACTCAGCCCTCGTGCTCGTTCTCCCAGTGTGATGCAAGACACTGCAGGGAGGATCTTCTCAGCACACCCAGACAGGAGCGAAACCCAGATGCCTGTGCAGCCAGTCTCACCAAGAGGCAACCAGAGTACTAACGAACAGCAGATGAGGCATGATGCTAGAGTCCCCAGGAAGGGATGAGCTGCTAGAAAGGATGGCAGATCCCAGAAGAGCCATCCTTGTTCCTTCAGGTCTGGCCCCGTGGCCAGATGCGCCCAGCTGTGAGCCACCTTCAGCACCAGGAGCACCACAACCAACGCATCCAAATTTGATCGCTACAGAGCCTGAACTAATAAGGCGAGAGCTGATGTTTATTACTCTGGGCATAGCTGTGCATTTACAGTCCCAGGTGGCTTCTGGCTTACAACCCGTCACCTCGGAGCAAGGTGGAGCCAGTCCTGATCTGCAGGCAGAGCCGAAAAGCCCATTGCCGCTCTCGTGTCTGCGTTGCCTCCGCGACGCCTCTCGGCCTCAGCCGAAATTCCTGCACGAGCCAGCCCGCAGCGAGGGGGCCTCCGCACCAAGGAGATTTATATGCTCGACAACAGAAGATTTTGGGGGGAGCAGATGTAGAGAGAGGGTCATGCGAGGGCACGTTGGAAATATATGGCAGCAGCAAGAACTTAGTCCCCTTGAACTCAATTCGCACTCAATGGCAAAGCCACAAGACCATCTTTCCTCTTAAAAGGGTTTTTCCTGTGCCCTAACAAGCCTGGTGAGGAACTTAATGACATCTGCGTGCTCTTGCCTGAGCAAGGACCTCATGATTTGGCTGGGTGCCACGAAAAAAGATGTCCAAAAGTTATGAAAATAAAGGTATTTATCTTCATTGTTAGAGAGACTGAGCCTTTTATTTCTCTCTCTTGGAGGATTAAGCTCACAGATTTACAAAGAACTGGTTGGTTACCAAAATAAATACATGGCCAGGCCAATTCATAGGACACAAACGTAGGAAACCCATCCAACCAAATCAGGCAAAGCGTAATTCATGTGAGAGCCCTCAGCATGTGCAAAGGGCACAGTGCATGTGGAACAAAGTACATAGGGAAAACATGCTAGAAACCTCTATCTGCGGGAACAATTCCCAGCGCAGCATACAATGGAGCTATAAAATAAATGGCTCGGCTCTCCACTGGAAGCAAAGCCCAACTGTTCTCAATGAGAAGGAGGATCATGTATCTTTATAATGAGAATTCAGTCATTTTTTAAACGTTGGCTTTGCTCGTATCACCACCAAATCTGTCTGCAGAGCTGACAGGCTGCAGACTTCATTTGGATTTCTAACCGTGATTATACATGGCAGTGATGGATACCACAGGGTTTCCAGGGGCTTAGGGTTTAGGGCTGGCTTTTGTTTTTCAGTTGTTTGGGACTTGGGATCGAGAGGGTTGTTGAGGTAATTTTAGTGTCACTGTCCAGTGAGGCTTAAAAAGAGCTCTTTCCTCATTTTAATAGTTCTGATAATGCACAGAGATGAAAGCAGACCCTGAACAAGTTCTTTTTTTTATAGTGGCACAGATGCCCCTTCTGCAGTGAAGCCCAAGAGCCACTTCTGCTTTCAGTGCTCAGTGAGATGGAGCAGAACACGTACTGAGGCTGAACACACCATTGCCCTCAGAAGCGTAAGCACCACCCTTTGCAGCAAAGGTGATCCTCAGAGCACTAGGACATCTGCTTGTTAGTCAAAAAGCAACCCCACAACCACGTTCATGTTTGGGAACATGGCACATTCAGGAGTTAAGGCAACTTTCTGTTGTTTCTTACAAGGCAGAATCATTTTCTACAGCCAACAGCACATACAGGAGTGCTGTGTTCCACAATCAGATCAGCTCCTTTCACAGCCCAACCTGAAGAAACAGTTGTCCATTTGAAAATGAGGCAGCCTTTTCATGCAAGGCTTAAACACACATTTGAAGCTGTTCTTTCCCTGTCCTGCCATCCACTTCAGACCACAAAGCCTGTAGGCAGGCATGGCACTCACATAATGGTGGGATGCAAACAAGAAACCGTATAGCAGCACAGTGCAACAATGGCCAAGGTATTACAGGAGATGAGCACAGGTAGGGTATTTGCTAATTTAAAACTCATTTCTCTAAATCTTCACTCCTACTAGAAGGACTGAAGAGCAGAAGGCTGTCTGATTAGTGCTGGGGAAACCAAGTCAATGCTATGATCCCCAGGGACCATAGGCTGGGAAAACCAAGTGGCATAATTGCAACTTCTACAAGGCTGCTCTCCACATATCCTGGGGGGGAGCATCCCTGCATTTCTGACATGAGAATTTGGAAAGCAGCAACCCACATATTAGCCTGATTTGGGGCCTCATTAGGAGACTGAAATTTGGGCATGTGTGAAAAAGAGGTGGTTGACCTGACTGTTGCTAAGCTGGAGGCAAGTTAAATGCATTCAAATTGGTGAACTGATGAGTTCACAGCACACTGTTTCTTTGGTTTGGTTTATTGGTTAGGTTTTTTTGTTTTGTGGGGGTTTTGTGTGTGGTTTTTGTTGTTTTTTGTTGTTTGGGTTTTTTTTGCAAGTGGACATGAAGTGTCTCAGAGAACTGGTTCAGATCAGTTGCCAAGAACAAACACTTTCAAGTGAGCTGATCTGGCACACCATGGGGCTGTGTCTCGGGTGAGACGATCTCTCCTGGACATCACAACACTGTGTGGTCCAAAGAGTGCCAGCTCTGCACAGGAGCTGGGTAACACCTTGGGCTCCAGATTACCATGGCCTCCAGAAATCTACACTCCAAAGCACAGCTATCCCAAAGCTCAGCAGCAGCACAGCTATACTGCTCTGGGTACCCCAGCTCAATGTTGCTGTGGCACAGACCAGCTGCAAGTGTTCTGTAAAGGAAAGTCCTCAAAGCCAAGCAGGGCTCCAGTTCTCCTCAGCAGCACCCCTTCAACCCAGTGCTCCTTCCCTAGCTTTAGCCATCTGTGCGCAGCCCTCGAGGCCAAAACGAGAGGAACCTTCCCCAGTTGCAGCTTTTGGAGCAGACCAAAGTCTCTGTGTGTTGCGAGTGGTGAAATATATGAACTCCCAGGATTTACACAAGCCTCACTCTTCTGTGCAGAATCATATGGCTTTTGGATTTTTCTGCCCTGTCCACCTCTCCCATGTGTTTCTGATAATTGCTTCCATATGGAGGGGGTTTCTCCTTTTTTGTCCTTGGAAGGGACCTGCTGTTGTTCCCCTTTCTTAGATGAGGCTATGGACATACACATCATTTTTATTGGTGTATTTTATTGCCCCTGCTTCTTTACAGCACACACAACCAGTCCCCCCAGCCTTCCCTTTCAGTCTGCTGTTTGCCACTGCCTCTGTTAGGTCTCCTCATTCCCCATCCTTCTCAGTCAAAACAGGGGCCCCTAATTAAGAGAATGCCTTATAAATCTCTCCGCATCTAAATAAGATCCAGAGCCTGGCTGGGGAGATGGATCTGGAGACAGTGGGTAGGTCTGGCATTCCTCATGTTGCACACAGGCTTTCAGATCGCTCTGCTTGGCACATGAGCTGGGGTCTCTGCATCAGCAGCACACACACTGCCGGTGCCGAGACCCAAGCTCGCGTGCCAGCTGGGAGAAGGATGGGCTGGAGATCACTCACTTGGGCCCCAAACCTTGGTTGTGTAAAGAAAAGACCCCAAATTGGATGCTGGCCCTGCAGGAGTAGCTGCCACCTCATCTAGGGCTTTTTTGCAGGACCCCATGGTGCACACTGGTAGGAGAGGCAGGTAGCAACATCTTCCCTCAAAAAGCTGGGCAATTTGGTGCTCTCAAGAGAGATGGCTAACAGAATCTTGGGTCAGGAGGTGAGCTGCATTCAAAGGTGGTTCTTCCTCTGCCAGGGCATGTTCTGCCCTTAAAACCTCCTGATCCAACCCAAAAGCCAGGATGGAGGTTCCTGCTGTGAAGCCGTAACTGGACTTGGCTTTGTGCCCAGTTTCACACTGACAATGAAAGGCAACTCTCAGCTCAGCACAACCATCCCATACCTAGCCCATCACCCAAGCTCTTATGGAAGCACTGAAGAGGCTTACCATGGTTTAGAGCTCCTGGGCTGCTCTCTGCTCTTTCCATGGATGCAGTGCATCCACAGGGTATACAGGTCTTGAGCCAGGCAGGCAGGATCACCCTGCTGAGACACCAGCCTACAACTTTCACATTGCATTGTCCAAATTACAAGTCTAAATCAGAAGGCCTGAGTACAGCCCTCCAAACTCACAGTAACACCAAGCACCTCACCCAAAACCTGTTCCTTATGGAAGTGTGGTGCTGGAGGGACTGTAACTCAAAAAGCACAAAGGATAATAGCCGCCCAAGACAGAAAAAACCCACCCCACTAAATCACCACGTTGGTTTGTCCGTGCTTGCCCACAGTGCTGGCTTTTGATCAATACTGTGCCTGCCCAGGGACTTAAGCTCAGCCTCCAGTGATGTCTCTGCATTACACTCGCACACAATAATTTCCTCGGCGTACACAGCACTGGAAACGCAGCCGGTGCCAGAATTCCCCGATACCAAATCCCTCCTTGGGCCAGTGCCCAGTGCTCTGAAAGGGCCCTCAACATCTGGAAGCGGTGATACCGCACATCTGTGAGACCCTCGGAACTACAGGATGGAGAGAGAACTACCTACAGGATTACTTATGTTGATAATTAAATCCCAAATAGCAGGACGCTTGATGTACTCACCTTCCCTAACACAGTAATGCTTGAACTATCACACGACCCACACGTGATGCTGCTGCTGCAAACGACCCTCGAGGTAGAAATGCATGGAAGCTTTGCTTGCACTTGTAACAGAAATACAGTTGGGGAGCCTAAACAGGTAGGATAAATCTAAAGAAAAAAATATCTCTAACTATCAAGGGACTGACTTCGAATCTCTTATTCATGCAGAGCAGTAATGTCATTGCACCAGCTATCAGCGTGACTCGGAGTATTGGATCTAGGCTTTAACCACAACCAGGACCTCTAGGACCAAACCAGGGTCATATAAAGCTTCTCCAGGCTTCCCGCAAACTTGAGAAACCCATTTACCACCTCAAGCTTCAGAAGACATGTCATCTCTACCATACCCACCAAGATACCTTCATGCTTCTAACAATGTTTTTTTTCAGATGCCTGGTACAGAGGAGCACAGAAGAATAGCTTGTGGTTTTAGTCGGGTTGGAAACATGCCTTATTCACCATTCTGGCATAATTTATACCACAACATACAAGATACCTTGCTCCAAACCGCAACACACTTATATCTTTGATGCGTTTTCTTTAAGTCGTTTAGGTTTTTACTACTAACGAAGCCCTGTGTTCCTGGCAGAGGGGTCAGATTTAGCCGAGGAAAAGGAAAGGTGAGAGGGACCATCGGCATCACCCAGCCCATACCATGGCACAGGGCTCTACTTGACACCGCACCCCAGACTGCAGCTTCAGCCTGGCCAGGTTTCTGCAAACACCCCCAAACACTTCACATGCACCAGAAGCCCCAGTGAAACCAGTGAGGTTGATCAGATGTTTGATGCTAGCTGTTTGCTGCGCTGCAATTTCAGGGATTGGTGACAGAAGTTTTATCAAGCCAAACAAAAGTCAGAGCTGTTAAGAGTCAAGGAGAAGTTAAAAAAGGATCCACTTCAGCTGCTGTATTTGTGCACCAACACCTCCTGCTTGGCTCACGGACAATGAAAATTCAGAGGCATTATTTAATCTGTGTATTTTCTATTTGATTTACATTCTTTATGTAAAATTCACCTCTCAATAGCCAAGATCAGGGATCTCAATCACCTCAGCTACCCCAGGAGCTTAGGGAAATGTTTCCCCACGGTGATTCTGAACAGAACAGACATCTAGACCAACAAAACACTGTTGATACAGGCTATGAAAGAGCAGAAGCCACCTGCACACACGACAAGAGCCACCCTGCTGGACGTGATACGTACACTTACCGACGGATAACAATTTGCACAAAGAACAACATTTGCACCCGTAACACGAAAAACAAGGTAATGAGACTGACACTCATCGCTTTGATCTGAGACCGGAGCTCATTCTGGTTATTTTTTAAGTCATCACAGATAAATACTGTTGTGCATTTTCAATGACCCCGATCAAAAGCTTTCCCAAAATCAGAAGCTCACAGGACCACAGAGCAGAAGCCTTCAAGAGTACATTTTGGAGAGGGTGGGGCAGATTTTTACTCTTTTCCTGGTGAATAAACCCATTATGTGGGCACCCAGTATTGAAACGATGAGAGATCCGAGTTCAAAATGAGGTTTTTGTTTTGCTGTAAATCCTATTTATAGCTTAGGGTGCAGCTGATATGCCGTTAGCTTTTATTTCATTGATAATTCTGTGATTGTAGTTGAAACCTTGCAACTTAATGAGCTGATGTTATTACTCATACTGTGTGGCCATCTGGAACCAGTTTGGTCGGAGAGCCCAAAGCACCGAAAGCCACCTGTAATGCATTAAGCCTCAGCCCAGTACCAGCTCTGTGGATTCGAAAAGCCAGGCCTGCATAAATACTAACCTGTGAGAATGTAATTGGAGAAGTGATATTTAAGAACTTATAGTTTGCCAGAAATGCTCATTCTCAGGGGAATGTATGCAGAGGCTTAAAGTTTAAAGCCAAGCGGTTTTTAGTTTCAACATTGTGAATCAAGAAAAATCATTGCATATGGATGTCATTGGACTGTCCAAACCTCTAGGTCTATCCAAACAGGCCAAGCTATGCCAGGGCTTTTCAAAACCCAGGCTCCCTCCTAGCACCTGAGCCTCACATGGTACCTCAGTAATATGCAACATGTGCAATCTCAAGACGGTTGCTCCAAAAAGACTGAGGGAACACACCCATAAATGCTTCAGAATGCTTTACAGTCACAAAGAACACACGACTGCCACCATCACCAGAACACTAGAACCACCACAGAGCTTGTATACATACAGCAAATAACACCCAAGACCCTGTAAAGGCACAAAACAGCACCTAAATACCTGCTAAAAACGCCCTACTGAATATCATGATCCAATATAAGCCATCTCTGAACCAAAAATAAAAGAAGCAGACCAACTGCCTTACCTGAAAGTCCCTGCTGTGTCCCAAACAGCCCATCCTTGGTGACCTTCTCCTGGAGAGTGCACTTGCTGGCATTGCTGGGGGTTCTGGCACTGGTGCACCAGGCCAACAGGCTTAAATGAGCAGGGCTCCTCCCTGCTCGTTAGCCCTTTGCTGATTTACACCAGCTGGGGGGTGAGTCACTACCCAAGTTTCAGCAATTGGGGTAAAATACAACTCCAGTGAAATAGGTTTTTCTCTTTTGAGTTTTCAAAATCCTTTTGGCATTTCAATGGTAAAAAAAAAAGTATATTGGGAATTGCCTAAACATTACCCAAAGTCCCTGGTTCAGCTGAAGACACATAAAGCTCTGATGCTTCAAGGTAGGAGGGCAAATCCAAAGAAACAGAGATGGCTCAGTCCTTGCAAAGGTTTTAAAATATTTTCTTCCCCTGTTTGTCCCACACCTGGGGACTTCACAGAGCATATATAAATAGTTGTCTTTCTTCTCACGCACCTTTTCCTCTTCTATTGAACTAACGCTGGGTGGAGAACTCAGCCAAATCTCTGCATTGTTCCTCTTCATTCTACTACAGGCATTTCCTAGTGCAGCCATCCCCAGTCACAAGGCTTCAGAGATGCTTCCCTGAGAGCAGGATGTGATAACCCCATCTCTCAATAGCAGGAGAAGAAGCCTTCTTCTGCCTGAAAGAGTCCAAAATTTGGTTCTTTCTTTGCACTGTGTCAGAGCAGGGACGTGAGCTTCAGGGAAAGAAGTTTTGCAAGGGGTAATCAGAGCCTGGCTGGTTCGCTTCAGCCCCGCTTTGGTTTGGCGACCAGGAACACGCTTTGAGAAGGAGAGCAGCAGTTTCTCACACTTGCAGCCAGTGGCCAGTTCTCACCAGGGAGCAAGCAGGACGCAGAAACACAGCAGGGTCAGGAAAGCAGTCCGACTGCGTAGTCCATCTTCCAGCAAGACGACGGCACCTGCAAACGACAAAACGAGATTCTGTTCTCACCAAGAAGCAAGGGTCAGTGAAGACCTTGTAGTGCAAAATACTTCTCTGAGGCCTTCAGACTGTGGTGGTGTGAATGCCAGAGCACACGGAAGAAGGAAACCAAAGCCATAAAGAAACATATTCTGTGCTCAGCTATAGTGATGACATGGTCCAGAGGACCAGTCAGAAAGGAGAATTTTCCTTTAAGTGAGTAACTGGTTGTTTATGTATCTGTAAGAATTATTGAATCGGGGAAAGAAAAAGTACTATTTGCTTTTCTCACGCTGTACTTGGGTAATACATGGACACCTCTTCAGAAACACCTTGTATTTGAGTGGACAGTGGCTGTCACTGCAAGAAAAGACTAAATGCTCTTACTGCTGATGGCCTCCCTCGTACCCACACAATGGAGTCTTTTTCCATGAAGCCCCAACACCTCCAGACCACAGTGAGACTTGGAGGCTGCTAAAATGTACTGAGTCCAAACTTTCTCCTTAAGGAAATCTGCTTCAACTAGAGGCCACGTTTTCAACAGTGCTTAGTCCCACTGACTTCCACTCGACACTTTTTGAAAGCAAGAGTGGAGCTCCAAACTTATCCAGAACATTTAATTTATGAATTCTCCTTCACCTGAGGTATTTGGAAATAATTTCTAACATGGAGCCAAAATGGTTGACTCTTTCTGCACAAGCAGTTACCATTTCTTCATGCTGTCCCAATAAATGGTGACTAATACAGCCCACATCTGAACGGGGTGGGAGTAGAGCACGACGTGGCAGGAGACGCTCGTGTTGCAACAGACAGTCCCACAGGGAACCCTCTTCTCTCTCCAGAAAATATAAACACGTTTGAACACACAGCTGGATACATGAGCATTTTGTCTTGGAGGAGAACCTGAAGTGTTTCACGAGGTTCATGTAAGCACATAGACATGGTACCAGTGTGAAAAATACATTCTGCTCAGCATCGTGTGCATCTCCCCCACTCAAGATACGTTGCAAGGGCTCAGCGTGGCCAGAGTCATCCAAAGCTCAACTATCACATCCATCTGTCTTGCCTGGAATTCGTTTGCGTTTTATTTATTCTTTTTTTTTTTTTTTTTAATGTATTTTGGTGACAGGAATGAATCCGTTTTAGATGAAGGCTGGAAGCACCTTTCCCCTCCCTTCCCCTGCGTAATCCTGACGTGCTTTGAAATTCACAGTCATAAAAATAAAAGAAAAAAAAAAAAAAAAAAGAAAAAAAAAAGGACCACGGAGAATGTTTTCTGATCTGGTTTTGATATAAGTGATGCGATGCAATATAAAAGAGCGTCTACAGAAAGCCCACGATAACGGCGAAAACGTGAAGGGGTTTGATTTTAAACCCCAAAGTGTGGTGGATATATCAGCCAGGAGTTGGGGAGAGGTCATGCATTCCGCACACGTAGACGCTTTCCAATCCCACCCCTGCCTGGACCACCCCCTCTCCTACCTCCCCCCCCAATCTTTTCCTGCCCCCATCCCCACTGCCGGGTCGGGGCTGCAGAGGTGGCACATGCCAGGGGCAATGCCCCTGGAGAAGAGGGCAGTCCCCTGGGCGTGTTGACCAAAGTGCCCGAGACCCACCGCAGAACACAGGGAACGAAAACAGCCCTCAAAAGAAGGGCAGAATTTCCATGCAGACGTGCAAAAGACAGATCTGGCGGCTGCTCGCTTTTCATTTATTTTCTTTGTTCCGTGTCAGAATATATTACAATACAAATCTTTCTGGCTCGCAGAAGCAAAGCCTTTATTGTGGGACAGTAGATACTTATTTCTTCATGATCCTTCAGACTCCTTTTTCTTTTTCTTTTTTTTTTTTTTTTAAATTTCAGCAGATTTTTCAATATTTTGTGGTGGGGTTCTGAGTAATTCAGAGCATAAAACTGTCTAAGGAATTTTTCTTTGTAATACTTCTTTGTGGGTCGACTTCCTGCGAACATACTTGAGTGAGAGCTCCATCAAAAATACTAGTGTCTTTTAAGTTGTGTGAAGATTAGAATGGGAGGATAAAAACCCACAAAAATTTTGAAGGTTTCACAAAAGCATTTAGAAATGTTACTGAAAATTCCCCAGTATTTTCTGGGAAATTATTTATAAATAAATAAATAAATAAATCAGTATTCTACCTTTTCCCTGAAATATATTTGTGGCTTGGACTGTGAGAGAAATCTCTCTTGCCAAAGTTTGATTACTCTAAGCATTCGTAACTCCATTTACATGAAGGCAACAGGAAGAAACACCATATTGTCCCCTATGATTGCCACATGCTGTTGGAAACCTTGGGCTTCCACCCTACTTTTGAACCTCCAGAGGAGTCCTACTTCTTCCCTACTTTTTTATTTCAAGTCATTTTCTTCCTCTGAAGCTTTTCACCTTTTCTTGACACCTTATCTAAGATGGGCACTGCACCCATGCCCGTATGCTGCTCCCCTGACCATGGCAGCACCCTCCCCAACCTCTACTGCTATTCCACTGGGGTTTTTTTGATGTATAAGTCTCTGAGGCTGGGATGGTAAGATTTTTATTCCAAACTTCTCTCACACATAATGAACCTCAGGAAAAAAAAAACCAAAGACACTAAACTAAGAAAAAAAAAGAGAAAAAGAAATTATTAAAACAAAAAAAGCAAGATTCTTGGGAAGCTCAGTTGGGAAACCATCAGTCACAACACCTTGAAAGCGTCCCTCTTGCTGATAAATCTGACAGTGAGCAGTGCCACTAGCTCGCTGCTGGTGACAGCTCCAGTTCCATGTGGGGCCCCCCCCAGTGACAGCAGGGACAGCGCTCGTTTCAGAGCAGGTACCTGGATTCCTTCAGGACAGGGATGCCCAAGAACAACATAGAGCAGATGTGTTCCCATTGCAGCCAGAAGCCACCCATAGGAAAGGATCCAAGTGAAGATGCCGTTTGCTTTGTTGTGCTATCTCATCAAAAAAGCACTTGGAATTGCTCTAGGAATAACAAAACCACCTCGCTACTTTGTTTGCATTTTAATCATTCACAGCTAGGATTTCCAAGAGCTCAGAAGTGTGGGCACACAGATGCTGCTCTGCAGTCAGCCCAGCATTTGGCTGTCAGAATAAAATTCAACCTACACTCAATGCCTACAAGGAAAGAAAAATAAGGAAACCCATCTAGATTAACTGGCTCATTCAGTGTCCCACAAGTTTTCATTCACAGCTTTTGCTGCCAGCGTTGCACCATTACAAATTGAATGGTTCAAAGCTTTGTTTCTCCAGAGGCTTTTCCCTTCATATAAAATCCACGTTATTGCAATGCATCCCCATGGCACCATGCCAGCCAAGATCAGCCATCTGCACACACCAGACCAAGAAACTCATTTGTGCTTAGCCAGAAAAAAAAAAAAGGGGGGGGAAAAGTTCACTCATGGACCACACAGTCTTAAGTAGAGGTACAAGGGCTGTATCTGCCCTGGACGCCTGCTCAGTGTCACCTCCAAACCTCAGCAGCATCTGGGCCATTTACCTTAGCTCGAATCTGTCCTACATGCTGCCGTGATTTTCCCCAGCTGTCCCAAAAGCCAAAGCAACGTTCAACTCCACACATGAGCACCTCTTCCAGTGGCAAAACCAAATTTTTGGCTCAGGTCTCTATGGAGAGACCAAACCTGGTTCAGTTTTTCCCAGCAGCTGGCTGCTCCTGTTTCATGATTTGCACCTTGCCCCCTTCCCTCATGGAGTGCATTAAAGCCTAGAAAACAAAACCACCATGCTTTTATAAATGATATGGGGAAAAAACAAACAAAAGAAAGCAGAGAGCTCACGTGACACATCCCATCTGTGGTTCACCCAATCATTTGTGCAATATGTTGCATCTTCAGACCCTAAATCACCCTATGTGCATCTTCCCACGGGTACTGAAACCTGCACTGGGGAGGGGCAGATTGGGGGTAAGCAGGGAAGGGACCCTCACAAAATACTTGATTACTGATACAAAGCAATGGGAAATTACATGTGACAAAAATCAAGCACCGTATTGCAGACTCATGAGCATTTAGCCCATTCCTGCTCAGAGCTTAGTGCTGCCACACACCGTCATCCATCTACCAGCAACCTCCTCTCCCACTTGAAAAAAACCCAGAGTAACATTTGAAAAAACAATAAAAATACAATCAAAAATAGCATCCTGCATACACAAACACGTTTCTTTGTAAATATGTGGAGAACACAGGAACCCTCGAGAGGATGGGGCAGATTGGTGAGAGCGTCGTCGCTCTCGTTGCTTTCCAAACCCCAAACCCCACCAGTTCCTCTCCTTCAGCATCTCTCCCTGGTCCAGGACCCTGGTCCAGGAGAGCAGGAGATCAGGGAGAGATCCTTTCTGCAGGGATGCTCGACTCAGTGCGCCTGGCACGTTGCGCTCCGCTCGACACTTATAAAACAGCAGGTGGGCAAGATGTAACCCCGGGTCAGTCAGTAGGGATGAGAGGCTCCATCCAGTCAAACGAAACAAAACCAAACGAAAAACAACAACCCCAAACCCCTCCTTTTCATGGCTTGCAGCTGGTCGTGAAAAGGCCGGAGCGTTTGGGGCTGACGGGGTCTTCTGCGGGCGACGGATGGGAGGGGAGTGGGCGTCCGGTGCAGCCCGCCTCTGTCTCCATGGAAGTGCTTATCAAGTGGAAGGAAGTTATAATAAAATTTACTGCAGTTCCACAAAGTACCACTGTTTGTGTGTTATTAATCACTTAACACGGGTCCCCGTCAGAGGAAATGGCAGCCCCGACAGTGATTTATACGCTATTTAGATAACCTGAGGAGAGCGCGTTACGAGCTGCGTGCCTGGGCTGTCACCCGCCGAGGGGTGCCCCCCTTCTCCAAACACCCGGGGGTCCCCCTCGGACGCTCCCTTTCTCCTTCAAAGCCACCGTCCTCTTTACCAGGGCCACCGCCGGAGCGGCCGCTTTCCAAACGCATCCCGGCGCGGGGGCTTTTCGCGTCGCCGCCGGATCAAACGGTCCCCCCTGCCTGCCAACAAAAACCTGCCCGCCGAACAAAGCGGCCGTCCCCCGCCTCCAGTCCTGAGGGATGTGAAGTGCAGGTGGACGGTGATGCTGCTGCTCCCACCCGGTGCTGAGCCCTTGCAGGGCAGCGTCCAGGATGGGTCCCATCTCCAGCATGGGAATATCCCAGCGGGACATTCGTTCTGCGGTGGTAAAATGGTTAACAAAGGGATGTCAGGGTCCTTTCAGAAAGAGACATTTGCATAACTTATGTTTTGGAAAAAAGCTTTTCATTTTAAAAGACTGCTTCAGTGAGGCTGGGGTGGAATATGCTCAGGCAGCAGAAGGTGTTGGGGTTGCAATCATCTCTGCTGCACTGCCCTGGGCTCCAGGCAGAGCCCCGCAGCCACAGAGCTCCATCAGATGCAAGGGGAGATGGTGCCAGCGGGTCTGGAGAAGGGATCCTGCTCTGTTTGCTGGCACTGAGACCCAGGCTAACCATGTTAGAGCACTGCTTTTCTCCTCCTGCTCATTCCTCCAGCAAAGCTTTTCCCACTCAGCATCCTTCACCCTACATTTGGGGTGCTCTGGATGCTGCTTCGTGTTCCTGTAGGATGAGATCTTGCTCTGTGGTCCATTCTTGGCTGCACAAGAAAGGACTCACAGGACTCAACCCTGCCTGGTCTGAGCTGTAGGCTGGGTCTTTCTCCAAAAAGATGCAAAATTTCTGGTGGGTTTTTTCTTTTTTTTTTTTCTTTTTTTTTTTTTTTTAATTTCCTTTCTTTCCCATTTTAGTACCTTCAGACCAGCAGGAAGACCCAATTCCACTCAGTCTGAACCGAAACATTCTTCTGTAGAGAAAAGCCCTCAAATCTCTCTTTCCATCCTGACTTCTCCCCCCCCCACCCTGTGATGTGGAAGTTTATGTACCCTTGAAAAATCCATGTCCTTGTTTCTGAGCGAGACTAGAGGAAGAGGTCCGGGGGGACAGGGCAGCAGCACGGCTTGTCTCAGTTTCAGTAGAAGGGTTGTTTTCCTTGCCCCTAATCTCTTCTGCGTATCACGTTTCCTCTGTTTCATAAATGAACAAATTTACTGTAATCATTAGTTTTACTCCAAAATTAAAGGCAGGCTAATACAAAACTATGCACGTATTAACTTTGACTTTGCTCTTATTAAGTCAGACGTTTCTTAATCAAAATCATATTTTTTTGTGAAGTCTGGTGTTTCTAGGCACTCAAAAAAAAAAAAAAAGACAAACAAAAAGGAGTTAACCTTCCATTAAATATTAACCTTTCTTCATCATAAACAACCCAGCTCTAGATCAATGGTGTTGACATTTGCTTTTGCAAATGCAAGTGTTTGTTTCTGTCATTCTGTAAACAGAGGTAATGTCTTCCTGGCCTTTTCATTTCAGTTGATGTTGGGAAACACACAGAATAAAGACACGACCAAAAATCTCTGGCTGGAGAGGTGGCTCTTTTGGAGAGGTTCATGGTTCCACACTAAGGGTGACTCTGAGGTTCAAGCAGAGCTCCATGGATTAGAGTGCTGGAAATCCAGGAATTTTCTCAGAAGTTCATTTGAAAACTCAGATCTGACTTTTTGGCCTCTGCATCGTTCCAGCTGGTGATACAGAAATGACATCATGTGTGGCAGGTTTCAGCCATGCCCTACACGTGATCAGGACTCAGGACCATACATTTGGTGGGGCAGATGCCCTGAATTCTGCCTGGATGATATGAACCACAATTGCCAAGAGGCTGGAGACAAGTGTGGGAGAGAAAAAGGCCATCCTGACTTGCCAGTACACTGCACCCAGCAAGGGAATGTTTGCTGTGTGCAATGCAGGTCTCCCCTCCTTCCCACATACCACATTTCAGTCCCATGTGGATGGCTTGGATATCATCAGAGACTTTAAACAATATCAGGTGCCAGTGCTCATCTGAAATGATCCCTTATTTTCCCTGGATTTGCAGCTTATGTTGGCTTCCCCATTTATGACATCTTGTTGAAGACCTCAGTTGCTTGTGCATCTTTCAGAGCTCCAATGCTTTTTCTAAAGCACGATCCCATGCAGAGGCAAGTGCAGATCCCCTCACACCCACCCGTCAGGACTTGTATTTCAGCTTGGCAGCACATCAGAAAGCGCTTCCCCAAAGTTGTGGCCTCCATGGCATGGGTACTATTTTGCTCTCCTGCTCTGGAAACACCCAGGGTCCCCAAAGCGGACAACTCAGCCCTTGTGTTTCGCATCACACACCCAAAGGTCTGAACACACACACACACACACACACACACACACACACACACACACACACACACACATTTGTACTCTGCACAGTACAAGTGCTGTATTTGCTGGAGCTTCTTTTGCCCAGGAAAGGGCAGACAAACACTGCAAGGTGAAATGTGTCCTCACACGGGTCGGGTCCAGGAGCAATAAGGTCACCGTGGAAATACAGGAAGATGCTGGCACTAAGTGAAAGGTTCCCTTCCCATTCCCTCCAAAACCATCACAAAAGCTTTCGGGTGCACTCATTTCATAGCTCTTAAATTTAGGGGTTGCACCTAAGGGGCTGTTGATACCAATCTCACTTCTTCCCACTTTTCCCCACTATCCTATGCTGGAGCTCTGGGCCACACTAAAACTGCCAGAGAAAGGATTTAACAGCCCAGGAGAACCTACCCCACCATGGCATCGCTGTCCCTGCTTCAACCATGAGCTCCCACATGAGCTACAGGGCTAAAAATAAGTTAGTGCTATTTAAATCAGAAAGCAAGATGTACTTTTGCTCTCGTCCCGCATGTTCGAGGAGTCACAGCTAAAATAACCGATTTGTTTTGTTGTTTTTTCTCAGCTTATTTTAATCCTCACACGGATAAATTATGAAATTGTGGTAGCACATTTACAGACTCAAAGTATTCATTCAGAAGCTGCAGACCACTGAAACACACAATTTTCCTCATGAAGCAATCCCTCTCCGAACAAAAGCACCAGCTTCACGCTCATAAATAACAACAGCAGAGAAAGAAGAGGAGCCCAAGTAAGATGGAGAGAGAGGGTTCAATAACAAACCCAGCTCGCTTTTCAAAACAGCCTTACAAAAATGCTGTTTGTACCACAGGTCTCAGCTGGACAATACGAGGAATGTCAGGAATCTCGTTTCTAGAGCCCAGCCTTTGGGGAAAAGGCAGTTTTTAAGAAATAGCCAAGGATAGGATCCTGGAAACAGTTGTATAAATCACAGCTGACGCAGCCTAGAAAACAGCTACTTTGGAGCTCCAGCAACCATGGCAAGAGCTGAGCACGGATCTGTTACTTTGGTTTGTGTCTCTTACACGACTGTTTATTCCAAGACCCGAGTGCTTTATAAGTATCTTAACTCTTCAAACCAACACGCTGGGGGAAGGTGTTTATCCCTGAGCTCTTATACCCATGGGCTCATTCGGCTGGCGCACCGTAAATGAGAGAAAAATAACATTTTTGTGGTAGTAAGTCTAACTTATTTACATGGAAGATGTTTACTTCTCCTTCCCGAGAGCGTGGCAGGCACTGACAACCTGCTCAGCGTGACGCAGGACATGGCTGGCGGTACGAATGGCAACGTCCTCGGCAGCACCAGTTCAATCCCACTCTGAATCAGAGTTTCAAAAAAGCTTAATGGACTTGAAGCCCTTTCTGAAGGGAGGGGGAGCGAGGAGGTTTGCCCCTGACCTGCACCCTCCTAATGGAATTAGGAGCTCTCACCGGCTAAGCTGACATGACCCAGTAATGGTTTCTCACCAGGCTTTCCTTCAGAATTCTATCTGTCCGCTTCATTTTCCTCCTCAGCACACAAAATAGCTGCTTTTCCTCACTGACTTGTTGCCACACTTCTGTGGGGTGACAGCAAGTGCTGTCCCGCCTTCACCAGCATTGCAGAGGAACTCAGCCTCCTCCGTGGCATGTCCCAATTGGCAGCACCAAGCAGCAGGGACATAAAGGCATCTACTGCCCCTCTGAACCCCCCAACATATGGGACCAGCTGCGCCTCAAGACACAGGTACCAAAAGAGACATTCAAAATGAATCTCCAGACCTGCTGGATGTAAATCTCTGTTAGGCACCTGTGATGCAGAGCAGAGACATGGTAGAGGATCTTCCTGAGAATGAATGGGCTAATTAACACACTGGCTGTATTAATTAGCTGGCTGGAAGGAGGTGGCTTAAAGGATGGAGGCTTGGTGGGCAGGCAAGGAGTCTGTGCACTTCTTTGACATGCTGCAGTAACTATTGTCTGATGAAAAATGATGACAGTTTTGGAAGCTGAAGGGTCAGCCCAGGGAGAGAGAGAAAAGATCCAAAGCAAATTGGGAAGGTGTCTGCACCAGCAAGCCAGTGCTGCCGGGCACCCCAAAAGGAAGCGACCCTGGCAGACCCATCTCCTTCCCGAAGGAGGGGATGTGCTGGCCATGAAGCCAAGGGTTCTGCAGGCTACTGCAGTCTTCCCCCTTTCCCCAAACACGGAGGATGAAATGGCACCAACAGAGACAACTGAACAAGGCTGGGTGTTGGGAGACATCCCCCCCACAGCGGGTCTGTGCAGCATCACACCTTCCTACCTTCAGAGCCTGTCCCACACTGCCTACAACCCTGAAACAGTGGACAGATTCCCATTCCCAACGGAATTGGGCTTCACAGGAGAAAATGGCACGTTCTCCAGATACATCTCATGTCTACTGAATGCCACAGACCTGTTCCCTGTCATCAGCTGTGTGTGGAAAGCCTCCACATCCAGCTTGGTGGTACCCAAGCTCATCCTCCCTCCCCTAAGTCCCCCAGCTGCAGGACAAGGGGGTGTCTCGGCTGCTGCTGCCCCATAGCCACAGTCAGAGTTTGGCCCTGCTACTACCCCCAGTATCAGTGGCTAAATTCCCCTTATTTGAGTGTTGCCCAAAGTGATTAACCAGACAAACACCACCCTACAGAGGACCAGCTGGACGGGTGACTTGAAAGCAGTTTTGCTCATGACATGCTTGGTCTCTGCCTGGTGAGAGCGAAGGGTGAAGCTAAAATCATCATTCACCAGAGAGCACATTTTTGCATTTCAAAGGAAAAACAATTTTACTTGCTAATAAATGATTTGTTTATTTACCCTTTCCTCCCGGAGAATGGTTGCATGGCTGTGAGTCCAGATAACTTATGCTTCTATTTAACTCGTGTGTGACTTCGAGGTCACCCATTCAGGGAAGTGTAGTATTTCTTACCATGGTATGGAACAAAAATAGGCTGGACTCTTGCCAGATGGGAGGTTTGCATCTCCCCGATCAGAAGACACCCAAGTGGCAGTCTGGCTGGTGGCCATAAAGAGCCATCCATCAGGTTGGGTCCTTTCTGGGTGAGCAGAGCCGAGTAAAGAGGTAGTTAAGTCGCCTCCTCCGTCCCTAGAATTGGACAAGCCGTTGGGAGTGGTGTTTTTTTGCCGTGCAGTACAGCACAAACCGTCAGCCAGTTTGTTTTGTTTGCTAATGTAGCCCAACAAGCAACTGGTGGGTAAATGGAATCGGTTTGAGAACACGCAGTTCCCGCCTCGGTTTTGAGATATGCCCAGTAGTGAACTCGTTTCCCTGGACCGCTGCAAGGGTTGGGGTTTTTCATTTGTTTGCTTCCCCTTTGCTTTGTTTTTAACGCAGAGCAGACCTCATTTATTGTAACAGGAAAGCTGAGAGCTCTATTAAAGTCATGATTATGCTGTTGCCAAGTATTTGGGATACTAGAGTTACGAGTTGTTGGTTTTTTTTTTCCAGTAAGAAAAACCTCCCCACTTCACAGGTAAACCTGCTAAACACTTCTCAAAGGTCAGTTTTCCTTCCTCTTCCCCTTGTGTCAGAAACATTTGTTTCGTATTTTGGTAATTTTCAGATGAAAACAATAATATCTCAGTGATTTGGAACCGAAGCACTGAAGCAGATTCAGGTTTTGAGCCGAAAACAACATTTTCCAAGGAGACAGTTCAGTTTCTTCAGGAGCTCCAACCGTTGCCCAAGGAGAAGACTGCAGAGCTACAGACGCCATCTAATTAATCCTCCTTGCTCCTTGGGTGTACAGAGGGTATTAACCTCAATTTACAGATCAGAAAAATGAGACAGGAGGGAGATGAGTGACAGCTGTAATGAACACACTGCTTCACTCAGCCAAGGATTACAACTCACGAACCCCTAGTTCCCAATTCCCCAATTAGCCAACTATGCAGCTCCTCCAATGGACCAGAAATGAATATTTTTGAATAAAGCAAAATATTTTCCTTCAGATGTTTGGGTTCCTGCAAAATATCTTGCTTCTGAAGGTGATTACAAGCCCAGCTTCTGACATTGTCACCTCTCATGGTTTTGTTAATGACAAATTCATCTTCGGGGAGGAAATATCTGCTGTCACACCACGTCATAGGAGGAAGCATTACAGAAATGTAACTATTCAGCAATCTTCGGGGATCTGGCTGTGCCGGGGGCTGTTCTTCACATGCTGATTACGGCTCCCATGCTGTTTTATTTGCTGAGTGTTTAGGTCTTGGTGCCAATGGAAACCCAGTTTCATCAACAGTTTTTTCTGGCACGAGAACATAAATTTGATTAAAAATTAATTCAAATCACCTCAGTAAAGTTCTAGAGCTCTGCATAACGCTAACAAGTGAAAACCAACACCTCTCGTAGATTGGGGTTTTTTTTTTTTGCATATGCTGCATGCAAACAGCAAGCCTTGGTGTGGGCAACAAACCCTGCCAGGAGAAATCCCTGGGACCCCAAGGCAGTGCCCCATGACAGCTGATTTCACTATTGCATCCCTTCCAATAGGCCAGGAGAACAGATCACAGTGTCACAGAAGCCTGTGGATTTATGGCCATGTCCTACCTACCCACACTCCTTGAGTATTTCCTATCCATGCACTTTTAAATCTCAAATTTCTGGAGGCGTTTGGGCTTCGCACATTTTCCAGAAGAAAGTTTGGGGTTTGATTTGTTTGCTTTCTTCCACTGGAAAAGAAGCAATATTCTATAAAAACCTATAATCTTCACAAATTCGGTATCAGAAAGATATTTCCTTTACACCAAGGATTCTGATTATCCTGGAATGGAAGGGTTGACATTACTTTCACTGCCACATTTCAACTTCCTCATCCACTTGTGATACAATGATGTAATTTTAGAGAAGGGAAAACACTTTCATTATTGGAAAAAAAAAAAAAATCAGTTTATTTTTGGTTTTGAGATTTTCTTCTCCTTTGGAAAATGTTTTCTTTCCTGTAATTTCAGAACATGTTTTCTCTAATTTCAGATTTTTTCCATAAATAACAAATCCGATTCCTGCCCCGCTCTATTGCATCCTTTCTGCAGGGTCCTCCCAGGAATGGCATGCCTCAAGGATTAAAGAGATGTAATGTTTGTAGAGAGATAAAGATTAAGTTCACTCAGTTCTCCGACCTCATGCCGGCTCTGAGCACAAGACTGAATTTCACTTTGTGTGAGTTATCACAACTGAAACTGCTCTTTGGTGGAAACCACTACGCAGCCATCCATTTGCAGTTGTAAAAGTCAATATATTTAAGCCTGCGGTGCATAACAATGACCCCTATGGATCCTCCAACGTTTTTCTTGGATCTGTATAAGCCTGTTTTTAATATATTACTCATCTAAATTGTTCCTGGGACTTGATTATTTGCTGGAGTTAAAATATCCAATCTTAAAAGATTTTTAAACATGTTCATGCTGAATTCCCCACTGCAATAAGCTTCATTTAGCTCAACGAAAACTGCCGTGCCATAAAAAAATGCTTTAAAAAAAAATAAATTAAAAAAAAAAAAAATCTCAAACTAACTGCTCTCCTGGTTGGTGGAAGCTCCCCAGGCAGGATTCCTTAGTGATGATAATCTCTGGTTTTGGCTGGCTCTGTTTGGTCCCTGGAAGGATAAAATGCAGTTTTCACTGAGCTGCATATTGAGGTGAAAGCAGAGGGCACAGCCATCCCCTCTTCCCTGCAGCGTCCTTCCCCAAGCACTGGATGTTCCCCAAGGAAAAAAAAAAGTGGCAAGCCAAGCGACCTACAAAACAATAGTGATTTACGCTCCGTCTCCGAGAAGCGTAGGAAATCGCTCTGGTTTGCATGCCCAAGGGCTCGCCGCGTTCCCTCCGGTCACCAGGGGCCACGGAGAGCCCTCCTCGGTAGCCACAGGCAAAGCCCAGCGCCGGGTCCGTCCCCTTGTAAGCACCAACTTCTGGGGCAAGACCTGCTGAGTGCAAAAGCCCATCAAAGACCGTGCAGCCTCTGCCAGGTTCGCTTGCTAAGCCTCAGCTCTTTTGCACGATGCTGGCGTAAAGCAGAGGCCAGGCTATTGAAGGAGATGAAGGTATAAGGAGGAAAGGATGGGGCCAAAAACAAATCCAAAAACCACTACACAGAGTTGAGCAGGCGGCTTTTCCTTCTCCGTTTCTTCCGCAAAGAAGGAGAACTGGGTCATCTAGAAAATAACTGCACAGAGCCCAGCACTGTCCCCGTCCTCTCCTTTTCTATACGGAAGGGCAATTGGGCAATCATGCGAACAACTGCATGAAGTTCAGCAAAAGGTAGGGGCTTTTTTTTCCCCTCCTCTCAATAGCTGTCTTCCCTTTTGCTCTGCAGCACTGAATACTAACAGGGTGATGCTGGCATCTTCTCAGAGGGTCAGGATGGCATTCAGAGGAAACGCCAGATATTTATTTCCAAAAGCTTGAAGTTTTGCACGTTGTTCACCTTTGTGACGCTGAAGTCTAGGGGGGAAACACCCTAATTTATGTATCTTTGATTGACTTTGGTGGAAATTCAGAAAGTCTTTATCTCGGCCATACAGTCAGATTTCTGTGGTTTTGGCCACAGAGCCTCCCTACAGTTTCAAAAGCTTGATATCCAGAATGAATAAATCTGATACGTGCATGCTTTTACAGCCCCCTTGTCTTATTCCCCCAGGGAAAAATATCATCTGCCCTATTGTTAACTGCTTGGGTTTACCCCCACAAGATCCCTCCTATCAACATGTGATTAATCACCCTACTCCAGCAGGCACCTCTCAGGAACTCAAGACCTTTTACAAGCTTTAATTAAGCCTTGCAACATCCCCGTAAAATAGGTTGAAGCTGAGGTTAAATGATTTGCCTGAGGTGACAGAGCAAATCAGAAGCAGGGATAGAAATAAAAAGGAAAGCTGCTGCTTCTGAAGCACTTGCATGGCTCCCAGGATCGATGTGAGATCCTGGGAGTTCGGGATCTTGGGTACATAGGGGGTTGGGAGTAGCCCTGAAGAGAAAGACTTGGGGGTGTTGATTGATGGGAAGCTCAATGTCATAGGATGTGTCATAGGATGCATCAAGAGGAGTGTGGCCAGGAGATCAAGAGAGGTTTTGTGAGACCCCCACCTTGAATACTGTGTCCAGTTCTGGTGTCCCCACCATGAGAGGGACATTGGTCTGTTGGAACGAGTCCAGAG